>JAMZAV010015689.1:0-11635 GCA_024449915.1 Sweltsa coloradensis | reverse complement strand
CTTTACTTTACTTTATTTATTTTACTTTTTTATTTTCTTTTTCCCTTTTACTTTACTTTATTTTACTTTACTTTACTTTACTTTTCTTTTCTTTTCTTTTTTTCTTTTTTTTTCTTTTTCTTTTTTTTTTTCTTTTCTTTTTTTTTTTCTTTTTATCCCCCCCCTTTTTTTTAAAAATTTAAAAATTTTTAAATTTTAAATGCTTTTTAATATTTTTTGGGGGAATTTTTTAAAAAGTTTTTGTGTTTTAATCCCTTGTTGTTTTTAATATTTTTTTTTCAAATATTTATTTTTTTTCGTTTTTCCCCCTTTGTTATCTTTTTTTTTTAACTGAATAGGATAGACGAAAAATAAATGTCATTACACATTAACCCGCTATCATCCAAATTTCATATATCAATAATGCTTATTTTCATCCAAGGTAAATCAATTACTTTTAAAATATTTAGTCATTTTTTATTTATAGAGATTTTCACCCTACTTTTAAATTTACCACTTGATCGCCCCCCGGGGAAGTTATTTTGTTAAAAGTTGCTATTCAAAGAAGAGGGAGTTAAAAATCCTCTATTTTATACTTGAATTAATGGGGGACACCCAGTAATCAAAGAAAAGGGTTTTTTCCAACTTTTACCTTTGGTTTAGTTGTAAACATTGAACGTAAAAAAATCCCTTTTTTTCCCCTTTTAAAGAATGTATTTTAGGTTCTTTAAATTTAAAATTTTTTTAATGAATAATTGTTTTTAAAAGAGTAGGGATCTCGTTCTTACAATATCCAAAGTGCCCAAAGTTTTTGTCAATCCTCCCCAGATTTACATAATTTCTTTTAAAAAATTAAAATTTCTCTCTTTTTAAAACCAAAAAAGATTTTAGATCATGTAAAAAATTTTAAAATTTAAAAGGTTTTCCTATATTTTTTTTTAACTGAAATTTCTTTTTCAAAAACTATTTTAAAAAGTAGTTTTCATAAATTTTAATTTTTTTATTTTGGAACGAAAATTTTAAAATTTTGAATCCCCTCCTTTTTCAAAAATTAAAAAGGGAAACACGTCTGTAAAACAGTGGATGAAAACTTTATCAGGGTTTTTAAAAATGCAATAGGGAAAGGGTTTTCCCTTTTGTAAAGGCTTTTAATACGTCAACGTGGTTGATGAAGCGGGTTTTTAAAAATTGTTAAAGAAAGACTAATTTTTGGTTTTTTAGATTACATAAACGTTCTTTAAAAAAAAAGACTTATTTTTTAAAAAAAAGAATAAACTTTTAATTTAAGGGAAAAGATAATATTTTTTAAACTTTATAGATCATACATTTATAAAAAAGCCCCTTTTTTAAAAAAATTTTTTATTGCCACTCTCTTTATTTGGACGTTTAGAGTGTTTCGCTACAAGGTTTTTTGCGAAAAAAGTCATTTAAATTTGCACTTTTGTTTTTTTTTTTTTAAATGGATGTAAAAACTTTTTTTGGGAAAGGGCCCCCATTAAAAAAAATAATCAATCTTTCTTCCATGTGATGTGTGTTTATCGCTTTTTGAAATAGTAAAAAGTAAAATAAAAACTCTTATAAAAAGTAAAATTTTTCCAAAATTACACCAAGCAGAATGTTTATACAACTAATATGTAATTTTTTTTTTATTTCTTTTTTAAATTTTTACAAAGACAAAGGGAAATTTTTGTCCTTTTTAAAAATTTAAAATTTATTTGAAAACACATAGAACCCTACCCCTTTTGTAGGGTTATTTGGGGGTAGAAATCATGCAAACTATCGTGACGATGCTAACCCCAAAGGACCCTTTCTACCAAAATTTTTAAAAGCTTTTTAAAATATTTTTTTTTCTTGACCTTTAAAAACAGAAACGGTTTTGATTTTTTTAAAAACCAAAAATTTGTTTTTAAAAAAGTTTTAAATTTAAATTTTTTATGAACCAAAATTATTTCTAATTGATGTATTGTATAGTGGATTCCTTTTTTTTTTAACATTATACTTTCTTATTTTGGGAAAAAAAGGAAGATGGTGGGAAAAGTATTATTCTTTTTTAATTTCCAGTTTCTATCATTGTCTAGATTTTTTGTAATGTTGAATTTTTTTTTAGTATTGATTTATTTATTTTTTATGGGGATAACCCCCCCCCCCCCCCTCTCGAAAGCATCAATTTATATACTTTTTCTCAGGGTTTTGGTAAGTTAAATTTAATTTTTCTTTAAAACATCTAGAAAAGAAAAGAAACAGAAAAATTTTCAAAAAATTATCTGTAAAACAAACAAATTTTCTAATTTGGTTAGAGCTCCCCTCCGAACCTGAAAAGGAATATTTTATCTGTTATTTTTTTTTATTTGTTAAAGTGGAAAACATTTTAAAAAAGTACTAAATTTTTTAAAACAAAAATTGTTTTTTTTAAATTTTTGGGGAAAAATGAATTTTAAAACACTTTAAAGAAGGTTTTCTTTTTTGTTTTTTTTGAAAAAAAGACTTCTGAAAAGTGTCGAAAAATCAATTTTTTAAATAAAAATAAGTTAAAAATTTTTTTTTAAAACAAATAAATTCATACATAAAAATTGGGCATGGACTTGAAAACTTTGTAATTTTTTTTATAATTGAGGGAGTAGATAGTTGAAAGATTTTTTTGTAGACTTTTAACCGATGGGTTTTTTATCTTTCTCGGGTCATGATTCTTTTGCTTATTTGATTTTTTACAAAAATTATTTTAATTGAACGAATATGAATAAAATGAAGTAAAATTTTAAAAAATTGAATCATACACAATGAAAGTTTTATAAATTCCACTCTGTTGTTTATTTCCATGTAAAAAAGGGTAAAATAAATACTCTTATAAAGGATTTTTTAAATCAAATCAATTAAACTACAAAATAGAAGATATAAAATAATAAATAAATTTTTTAAAAATCAAATCTGAAGTTAAAATTATTGAAAAATTTTTTACATGAAAAACCCAATATCATCATCAGAACGAAATTTAAAAAATAAACTTTGCTATCAAAATGAAAATTTGAGGAAAAAAAAAAAACCTTTAAATTTAAATAACTAAAAAACTGCAACAAGTTTATATGCATAAAATTGAAAATGTTGTAATTTTTTATACTTAAAAGGTGGTATGTCGGGGGGGAGATAAATTTATTGAAGATTTTTACGTTGTATGGAGTTTTTATTTTCTCAGTTAATCCTAACGTTGACTTATGTCTTTTTTACAAAATTATGTTATGGAACGAAAAAGTGAAGAAATGTAGTACTTTTTTAAAATTGAATTTTACACAAGAAAGTTTTAAAATTGACACCCGTTTTTTTTTCCATGTAGAAAAATTAAAAAAAAATACTCTTTAAACGTAAATATTACTAAATTTACACTAATTATGGGGTAAAAATAAAAAATTTTGTTTGTTTACAAAGCCAAAGTAATGACGTCCTTTGATAAAATTAATTTTTTTTAAAAAATATATGGACTATCCTTTTTGATTGATGGTGTAGGACTAATTTAAAAAACAATCGTCCCGATGCTACATACATTGACTTTTTTTTTTAAAAACGTTTATATGTAAAATTTTTTTACTTGCGTCAATAAGAACTGCATTATTATTTAAAATCATTTTATTTGATAATAGTTTTAAAAATTTAATTGTATGAATTCATATCATTTTTAATTTTTGTCATTAACGATAAGGGCCCTTCTTTTAAATTATTACAAGAATTTTTCTTCAAAACATTAAAAGGGAAAAAAATTAATGATGATGTTAAAGTATTTTATTTTCCGGGTTTTATCATTGGTTTCTATATTTCTGATAGATATTTAAGTTATGTCAACATAAAGTTATTTCAAAAAAAATAACTAGTAATTATCATATCATAATAGAATAAACGTATTGATGTCATGTCAATAACACTTCTTTAATTTTTTAGTTTTTCACCCAAACCCTAAAAAGGAATTTTTACTATCTGTTTTTATTTGAAAAGCTGCAAACGAATCACGTTTTTTTTTATTGCTGTAGTGTTACAAAAAAAATACAATAAAACGCGGTAGTAAAAAAAATTCACCGTTTTTTAAGTGAGAAAAACTTATAAAATATATTAAATTTTTTAAATGACAGTTTAAAATTTTGTTTATTTTGGGGGAAAAAATTGAAAATTGCACGATAAAATTGGGAGTTTTTTTTTGTATTTTTGGAAACCCCTCAATAAATTCTCATCATTTAAAAAATTTAAAAAAAACGAAATTTCTGCATTGGTCATTTAAAAAAAACAAATTACAATTTTTTTCTTCCACTGTGTGTGGACAATATGTATTTTGATTTATTTTGTAAATTCGTAAATTTTTCCTTTGAAACTATTTTGTCTTATTTTGAAAAAATTTTTTTAAAAAAAAGAACGCTAATAAAAACATTCTACAAAAAAAAAAAAAGTGCTGAGAGATTTTTTATTTCAAAAAGTGTACAAAATGCTGACTCGTAAAACATTTTTAAAACTCAATTTTCCCGAATTATAAATCTTTAAAGATAAGCAAAAATTCAGTAAAAGTTTGAACGCTGAGCAGAACAGTTGTTCATCATAATACGTCCCGGGTTATAATACAAAATGGTGAAGAAGCCAATTTAAATTGTTTTAAAAACTTTATTTTTTCTCAACGAATTCGTACAAAAAGTTGGTGATTGGTCTACATGCGCGAGAAGGTTTCAACCGTACGTGCACATTTTACCTACTTCTGGACGGGGTTTCGATTGAAGCAAAAACATTGGGAGTAATTTTATTCGTAAACTGCGATTTTTGAAACGTACATATTTGATTGGTGAAGATGAACTATACTGAAAGACAGTTGGGGAAACAAAATGTTCGCTCAAAACATCAAGAAGGTAGTGTTTGGTTTGCGTTAAAAGAGTGATAGTGCGTTGGTATTCCCTTGGACAGATATCCTATCAAAATATAATCAAGTATGAAAACATGCTTTAGAAACAAAATGTTCCGTTAGATTTTAGTATCGAGAAATATATCATTGGTTTTGCGAACAAATTAAAATAGGAAACGAAAATTTGATTTGAAATGTGTTTAAATGTAGAAAAAAATGTATATACGTTTTGTACTATTATATTGCCAATCTTTATCAAAATGAAAAATATTCACGAAATTTTCAAATGATTGTCGATAAAATGGGTTTTGAATTTTTTGAAAGTTTTATCAAAAAAAAGTGTAAAAGTATTCGCAAGGTTAATGATTTTTTTTCCATATCCTTTCCCACAAGGGTTATTCACCCCGGGACTTTCATGTAGATAGAATGAGCATTTCAATTAAATTTTTAAACTTTTATGAATGCAATCTCTTTTTTCCGGTGAAATTAAAATCGATTTTAAATTAGAAATAATAATGCAGAGTTTTATGAGAAACAGGTTTTTTCCTGCTGACGTTTGTATTTTTGTTGGAATGTCAGCGCGAAGCTTTTCATCAACCGTTTAAAAATTTTAAAAGTTTTCATTTTGTAGTTATGTTGTTTAAGCCTACGACATTCGTTTCCCGCGGAATTCTTTTTAAATACGGGGGTTATGAACTTAGGCTATTGAGGTTTTTCCTCCGCGATGGGACGTTATTTAAAAATTTTAAAAAAGTTTGAATTTTGCTCCCTCATTTTGTTTAACCCTACGATTTTGATTCCGCGATGCTATTTGAATATGGGGGGGGTTATGACCTGGGGGTTTATGCTCTTTTGCCAAATTTAAAATACTGGGGTTATGACTTTTTGGGGTAACCACCCTTTTGGTACTTCACCTTATGACATCATTTTGATTCCGCAGTTTGGGTATAGGATTTTTGAATCCCGCGGGTTATGACCGGGGTTATGCCCTTTTCCCAAATTTGAATACTGGGGGTTTATGATTTGACGGATATATGTTTTTTTTAGAAAATTTTAAAAAAAATAAACGCGGGCAGTGAGTTTTTTGATTCCCAGAATGAATTTGAATACGCGGCTATGCCCTGGTGGTTATGCTCTTTTCCCAAAAATTGAAATGCGGGTTGACTTGAGGGTTAATCCCTTTTTTGGTAATTTTCAAAATTAAATTGGGGAGTCTTTTTGATTCGCGTTTGGTATAGGATTTTTGAATACCGGGGGTTATGCCCTGGGGTTATGCCCTTTTCCCAAAATTTGAATACTGAGGGTTAGACTTTTTGGGGGTGAAAAAACCCCTTTTGGTACATTCACCGTATGACCCCATTTTGTTTCCCCGCAGTTTGAATGGGGTATTTGGTAAGTAAAAACATTTAACAGAAGCTTTTAGTTAATACCCTGGGGGACTCTGGGAGGCGTGGTTTATCTAAAGCATAATAAGTATCAAAAATTATTATTGCTATGCATATGTTTTGGTAGCCGAGTGGGAAAGGCGGCGAGCTAGAAATCCAAGGTCCGAGACAGAGGGGCCGGGTTTCGACCCCGAGCAAAACTTCGATTTTTTTTCCTTTGCAATTTTAAATAGAAAATAAATACGAATTAAAAATAATATATCTGTGAATCCAAAGTACCAAAAGGGTTTTACTAGAGCGCGTGGGCGGTGCTAAGAAGTGGGGGCCCGGGGTTTAAAATTCGAAAATGGGGACGGGACACGGGAAAGATGCGGCTAAACTAAAATGGCGAAACCAGTGAAAGGGGCTGACCTAAATGGGACCAAGTGGGGCAAAAAAAATGGCGCTCCCAACGAAAATGGGGGCCAAATGGTGGTCCCAAAAAATGGCGGCTGAGCGAAAAAGGGGGGTCGACCTAAAATGGCGGCTGAACAAAAATGGCGGCCAAGATGGGGGGCAGAGCTAAAAAGGCGGCCAAGATGGCGGCCAAGCTAAAATGGCGGCCGGAACAAAAAGGCGGCTGGAAATTCAAAAAAGGCGGACAAAAGGCGGACGGAAAAATTTAAAATGGGCGGGCAAAATGGGTGGCGGAAACACGTGACCGGAAACAAGATGGCGACCCGGAAACAAAATGGGGACCCGGAACAAATGGCGGCGAGACGTTTTCCGGGCACTGACCGCCGCCATCTTTATTTGGAATATTCCGCGGATCGTTGTTTTTTGGGAACCTTACTTTCCTCTACTTTTTTGGTTTTTTTATGTTACAATAAATATTGGGGTCAAAGCCACATTGCAAAAACCTTTTACAAAAATCAATCTACAATCCCTTTTTTTTTTTACAATTTGATGGTTTTTGATTTAAAATTTATGGGTTGTATAAAAGTGTTGGAAGAAAGATATATAATATGAAATACGCAAAAATTTTTCAGCACTTTAGAAAAAAACTTTTTTTCTGCACAGTAAACTTGGCACGTATGTCTAATATTTTACGAAAAAGGGGAAACGACATTTTATAAGATATTATCTGAGTTTGAAAAAAAAAATATTATAAAATTTATAATGTTTTTTAAAGGGGAGGAAAAAAACAGGTTTTGTAGACTCATAGGTTCTAATTTTTATTTTTCGCAGTCCAACAAAATTTTGACAAGATTTTTTTTTTCCTCTTCTTGTATTATGTTCGGGAAAGGGAAAAAGTTAAAATAAAATTATGTGAAGGGGGTTGTAAAAAAAAAATGGTATATTAAATAAAGAACCACCGTGATAATTTAATTTTAAACAACAAAAAAAAATAAAAATTTTGTTCTTTGTAAAAAAAAAAAAAACGTTGCGAAAAAATCGCTAAATGAATCACTTTTGATGAAATAGGGAACTGAATCCATCGCCATTTACCTGTATTGCCTACAAATTTTCCTCACAAAGAATGGTACAGAAATCTTTAAGGGAGTCTAGCCCCTTGAAAAATAAAATTACAAAACCCGGCACCTCCCCCAAAGACCAAAAATTAAACTAAGCGTTCTGTAACAGCAGCTAGTTACCCAACCATTTCGACACTGTCGAACGTACTGTGCTTTGTATTATCAATTTTCAGAGAGCACCCGCCCCTCCCCCCAAAACCCAATTGGCCTTGGCATCATATTATCTGTCCATTCGTGTGTCACGTATCACGATAAAAAACCAACTGATCTCGGATTTGGGATGATAATATAGTTTGTTTTTGATGACTATAAAAAGGAAAAAATTTTTATACACAAGAAAACTTCAAAAAAGAGATTGAACCATGAAATAAAAAAAAACTTAAAAATTTTGCTTTTACTTTGGGGACTCCCTTCGGGTCTTGAAAATTTTATTAAAGAGTTTTCAAAAAATTTAAAGTGTCGTTTTAGAAATTAAAATTTTAATATAACCGGAATGGTTCCAAATTTTAATTTTTTCCTTTTTTTTCATTTGGTTTAAAATTATGTAATTATTGATTTAAATTGATTCACCTCAAAAATCTTTACTCGAAATGCTACTCATTTTTTTTTTTGGGTTAAAGTGCAATAAAAGTTCATTAAAACCCTACGATTCCAATATTTCCAAAAGATATAATAGTTTTTTATATTTTTGATATTATCCCAAAGGTTTTGTTATCAGCAAAAATTAAACATAAAAAACACGGGTTTAAGCAAGCTTTCTTTCAACTTTTCAAAGAGAGCGTTTGGTTTTTTTAAGCATTGGAAGAAAAAGGCCGTCAATACAGACAGTGTACCAAAGGATTTTTACCACCTTTAAATTACTTAGTTACGGGTTTAGCCAATATTAAAACAAAATCGTCAAAAAGTAATCAGGTGTTTTAAAAGAGCTTTTTAAAAGTTTTTAAAACCAAAAAATTGAACCCACTTTTCAAACGAAAAACGAGTTTTTTTATTATTTTTTTTTTGCATCTCTGGTTATTTTTTTTGCTTGGGTCACACAATTAAATTTAAATTAGTGGTTTCCCATAAAAGTAATGATAATTAAAATGCGATTCTTCTATGCGCTTTTGGAGAAGCGTATCTTAAATTTGTGTCTTGATCCTTGACTTATATAAAACAATTTTAACTATATATAACTTTATTTACTTTAAATTTTTTAGATAAGAGGGTTTTTTTTACACTTCTAAGAGAAAATTTAAGATGCGTTCGGTTTCTTCCCCAAAAAATAATTTTTTCTGGGTTTTCGGTTTCGTATTTTTTCAAACTATTCGTTTTGAATGGGATTTCTAATAGATCAAAATTTTTTTTTTGTATTTTTTTATTCCCAAATTTTATTTAAAATTTTAATTGTTTGTTTCAAATTTTTAATAACATTGAATATAAATGCAATACAAAGCAAAAGCACAACCCCCCCCCTCCCCCCTCCCCGAAAAAAATATTTGCCAAAATACAAACTTTTTTCCATTTTGGGTAAGGTTTGTTTTAAAACCGATACCCAATGCGCCTTTAATACATTTTCAAATTATATTTTTTTTTGAAAAACGGTTCAATACGATCTTTAAAACGGTAAACCCATTACAAATGTTGAAGTTGGGGGGGGAGTAAAGCGAGTTTGTAAAAAATAATCCCAAAACCCCAAAGTTGGTTAGTCAAAAAACGTAAATCCTTGGGCTACAAGAAGAGATTCGGTCTGGTAACATGGCAAATCCACTTTCCCTAGTATCTCTAATTGGCACACTGTAGATAGAATGCTAAACTTGGCTTTTTTAATTTGAATGTTCAAATTTAACTCTTTTGTAAACTATATTCAAAGAACTTAAATTTTAAAAGATTAAAAACTACATTTTCAAACTGTTGCTAGTACTAACAAAACTCATCTTTATATAACCCCCAGCTTCGAGGTATTAGTTTCGAAACACCAGGGGCACCCAAATTTAAACTTTTAAAATGAGCTGCACGGCTACTGATTTGCATCCATTCAAAAAACAACATACACCATTATAGAAAACAAAAAAAAAATGCGTTTTTGATGTTGATGCTTCTGTAATATATTATGTTTGTTTTTTTTTTATCGCTATATTATGTAACACATTTCTAGATAATTCGTTTTTTAATATTGGATATAAATTTAGAGAGGAAACAGAAAATAGTTCATCACCCATCGTTATTGTCTGAATGGGGTCTATAAAAATACGAAATTAACGGGTTTATTTTCGAACAAATGCTTCATTTTGAAATGCACTCGATTTTTTTTTGTATTTATGTGTATTTTATCGAATTTTTTTTATCTTTGACATAAATATATCATTTTTTTTGTGGGAAGAGAGTTAAAATGAAAACTTGAAAAAAAAAGGTTGTCATCACTATAAAAAAAGGCATAAAGTTTTTGGTTATTTAAATTAAAAAAGTACAACAAAAAATAACCCTTTAATTAATTATTTTAAAGGGGTATTTAACCCCTAAAATGAAAAATATATTTCATTCGGCAACTAGTAATGAAATTTAGCAATTAAAAGAAAAATTTTTGGGGGCCCCCATGACCTCCCAAAAAAATTGCAAACATGAATTTTTTACAGGTCCCATCGGGAAAAATCTCCCATAATAAAAAAATGGGGACGATCTTTTTTTGCCCGTGACCTTAGAGGATTTTTATCCAAAAAAAAATGGCCATTATTGACGTACTGACAGCCTATTCTGTAAATTCTTAATTTGTTTTGTAATTTGGGGAAGTAGTTCGGTCAAAAAAATGCGATTTCCCAAAATGGGGTGGATTTTTTAATGCAAATTTTTGGTGTATGAGGGTATATTTGGGACAGTTTTTAAAACACGATTTTTTAAAGGAACATTTTAGATTGGGACTATGCCTGTATCAGATACTACATGATTCTATGTGGACCAAAAAAAAAGCAGGTTTAAAACCCATTTTGGAATTTTTTAAAAAACCAATTTTTTGCCAATTTCTGGATCAAAAAAATTAAAAAAAAACGTGTTTTAAATCCCAGTTACAAATAAAAAATTTTAAAACGGGGATTTTAGTGTATATTTTGGGTATAAACACGTGGTAAAAAAAAATTTTTTGGGGTTTTTTTTGCCCCCAAAGAAAAAAAATTTGCCCCCTAGATTCGGGTGAAAATTTTCCTGAATGCTCGATTTGGTTAATAAAAAAACGAATCAATACACTGCATGAAAAAGTAACAATTTTTTAAGGTCGTTTTCGTAAACCCCGTTGTAAAAAATAAAAAATATTATTGAAATGTTAAAAAAATTGGAAGGGCAAAAAAAAACAAGGGTTTGGTTTTTAAAAAATATCCAGAAGGAAACAAAAAGTTAAATGATCGTGCCCTTTATTGATGCAATGTCAGGGTTACGCCCCAAACCCTTTATATAAATAGCGAAAAATTCACAAAGGCTCTTTCCCGTCATGACGTTTTTCCAAATTAAAATATTTTTTTAAAAAAATTAAATTTTCAATCAAAATTATAATAATTCAAATTTAATAAAAAAAATGTTTTGTTTAAAAGTTATTTATTATTTTCTTACTACAAATTAGTAAGCTAGAATCTCTGAAAAATTTTATATTCCTTTCCCTTTTTCTTCCTCGGAATTAAAAAATAAAAAATTTAAAAACAATAGATATATTTTTTAGTTTATAAAAAATTTTTTTTGTTTTGAAACTTTTTTAGAATTATTTTTTTACTAGCAGCCTATGACACTAAAGTTATTTTAAAATTTGGGAATTTTTCTTTGTGAGTTTTTCACAGGGAAATTGAATACCAGTGAGTGTTGGTACTGGGCCTTTTGGGGGCGTTTTTTTTACAACGAAAGGCATTTAGTTTGTACTTTTCAAATTA
>JAMZAV010015688.1:0-11685 GCA_024449915.1 Sweltsa coloradensis | reverse complement strand
GCTTCTTTTTTAGAAATCAAAGTTTTTTTTCAATTTCTATTCACGGCCAATATAGCCATCTCAAAATAATTTAAAACTTCAATTCGCCAAGGCACATCATTCAATGTAGGGTGTTGTGTTTTTGTGTCATTAATTTTCAACTGGTTTTCTAAAGGCTGACTGAGAGAAAATAGATTTTTTAAACAATTGTCTTTCCAGCGAATTTTTTTGTTTGACGGTACAAATCGGTAAAAAATACTGACAAACGAAAAAATTCGCAGGAAAGACATTTGGTCTCCATTGGTTTTCCAATTTGACCACTGATGTTTCCTAAATGAGTTAATTGGCTACTAACATTATCAGTGGCGTCGGAACAGGGGGGGCAAGGGCGGCATTGCCCCCCTAACTTTCATGCCATGGGGGCATAGGGGGCAGATTTTAGAGTTGTAAAATCAAGATTTCTACTCTACTTTTCGGTAAAGCAATGTCTGATGATCCTGTAAACAATTCATTTTCAGGAAGAAACAACCCAACAATAGCAGGAATGTTAGGTTGGCTGACCCGACTATCTTTATAACCAGCCACCCCGCTTGTATTGTGTCACGTCTAATCCAAACATCCCTTTGAATGATTTGCTAGAGTTACTGGCAGACGCAAGTTGGGGATTTGGTTCGCTCGTTTCAGTCATCTTTGGAGTGGTGTAGTGACTGACGACTGTGATTATAGCGAAGTGGCAAGTGGGAAGATTATTCCTCTTAGAGTGTAAGAAGTGTAGTGTGAAGTGTAAAGTAAAGTGTAAGTGTGTGTGTAGTGGCGTAATTTTAAATGTGAAACGTACTAAACAGCCTTCAGTTAGTATTTTTTTTTAATAAGAGGGTAAAACAAAAATATGTTAGCCTGTATGCTTCGCGTCATAACATAAAAAATAATGTTGTAATTTATTAAAATGGGCCACTTCACGCTAATTTTTTGAGTTTTTAGATCGCTGATAGTTGATGTAAAACATCGTTTACAGAGTCCGAGTGCAGTTAAAACATGACGAAATAACTGTAGTATAGTGAAATTTTTTTCGCCTTCGGCGAACAGGGCCTCCGGCGGCTGGGGCTGTGCCCCAGACCCCAGCTATGCCCTACAAGATCTACTAAAGAATTTGCCCCCCCCCCCCCAACTTTCAAAACGTTCCGACGCGCCTGAACATCATATGAAACTGAATTCCTAAAATATTTTGTGACGTACCTAATTTTGTTATTTGCTAAAGTCTCTATTCCATTCATTAAAAAAGGTTACACGCACTTTTTGTGAACTAATTCCTTGTATTTTCTACTCGTGTAAAGTGTACTTCAAAACGTAGATGAGTAACGTAATCAGTTGTAGGCCTAGTGGATAAAAAGATATTTACAAAATAGAAATGAATTAAATAAACACGATTTCCGTGCCACCATTTAATTATCACGCTGCATGACTGATAAAACACACAACTTTAATAAAATGTTTAAGTTATTCTAAATAAACCAAAACACAAACATACATAGATTAGTCAACGTCAGCAGATATTGATGTTCAGATCAGTTTCGCCTTTCAGTTGGGCAACTTACAACTGCACAGAATTCCAAATGAGGAATAAATATATGTATTTAATTTTTTTTCTTTTTTATATATTTAATTATAAAAACTTACTTACAAAGGAGGACAAATTTATTAGTGTGTCACAGGTTCGACATTTTCCTATATTCCGTGAAACAGGCTGCATCAACTATAAAAATACTTCAAAGACGGGAGAAAACCTGCACCAAAATTTAGGAGCTAGTAAAATACATATTTTAGAATGTTATTTCACAGAAAGGCACGCTCGGAAGCTAAAAAGTCACCTGTAATGGCGTCTTCAAAAGGCCGCTAGAAACATTCTTAAAATTTCTGTAACTCAAGAAGTAATCATCGGATTCGAATAAACCAGACATTCTTTTAATGTTTCTTTAATGTTCTCAATAAAATATCGTAAGAAATTTTACCGTAAACGCAATAGTTTTATATTTACAAATTATCACAATTTATTGCAATTTTGTCACATTTTAATATATAAAATTATTTATACGTAGAACTCGATTGATTGAAATTTTCACACTTTATTTAAAATATCGAAAAAAAAATCAAAATTGTGTGTCCCGAAACAAAATTCTTGTAGCCAACTGATTAATTAATTATTTTTTTAATTAATAAATTAAGTTTAAAATTAATCAATTAATGAAATCAAATATGAATTAAATCCCAACTAAAAGTTTCTTATTCACGTTCCACAGTCAGCTAGTGTATCACGTTAGAACAATATGACTACAATTGACCAAAAAAACATTGGTTTCAAAACTTACTTCCAATCACTTTCCCATAAATTTTATTAATTTAATAAATTCAAAACAATTAGAATATAATCTCAATTAATAGTGAAAAATTAACACAACATAGTCGACCTTGGTATTATTTAAACGCTATTTTAATGACCAATAAGTGTATTAAGGGCACCCGTATATGGCTATACTAGCCGTGTTAAATTAATCAACTTTGATGTACATTTTCTCAAGAATGGCTAAAGCTAGTGAATTAATTTTTTTGGAGGTAACTGATACAACCTTCCTATGCAAATTGAATGTAAAACATTTTGAGTTTTAAAAAACAATGGTCCCCAAAAAAGTCATGGAATAATAACATAAATTTATCCACATTTTTACATGCTTCGTAATTAATATTAATTATTGTGGGAAAAAATTTGAAAAATGGCGCATTCAAATGCTGTTTTATACCTGTGCCAACATACCCTGAAATTTTAAAAACTTTCTATTAAGCCAATCTTGAGAAAAGGTATACATCGAATAGAGAAAACATAAGTTCAGAGATAATTGCAGTTGAAGTTTTGGTTTGTAAATAAAGACAATGTGGGTCTAGGCCTAGAGATGGGAATTTTCATGAAAATGCTTTTACTAAAAAATTCCAGAAAAATTTTCAAAACGTTAAAAAAGATTCGTGAAAATTTATAAAATTGTTTATTCTTTGTTTTGTAAAAGGCTAAAAAAGATGCTAAAGGCAAAAATGACTTCATCAAGACTACCCCTACCCTAAAATAGAATTAGTTTCTTTCTACAAATGAGATAGCACCTATATTAGTTAATAAATACTTTTATAAATAAGTACTGGTTCGTTTTTTAAAACAAATTACAACCACATAATCTTGAAACTTCAAGGAGCTCACTTAACCATTCAAATGAAAAAGTCAGAAGTCATATTATCACATACGGGTGCCCTTAAACAAATATTAGTCAATATTTTAGTTTTACAATTATTGACATATAGATTATTATGTATATCTTAAACTCGATCGATGGTCATAAAAATATTCCACTTGACTTACATAATGCAATGAATCCATAGTGTAAATTATTCTTGAACATGTAATTTGTCTTAAAACATACTCTGGCAAAAAGGTCTGACTGATGAACAATTAAAGATAGTGCGTTATACTTTACCCAAGGTTCTTTGCTAAGCTTTGATCTTTGGTTGTTTGTTCATTAGAAGTTCATTTATAAACAATTTGTTTCTAAAAAATACACCAAACAATAAATAGTAAAGTATTGTCTAAACTGCCATTTTGTAAAAATCTGCATAAAAACGCATTCAAAAGTAATGAAAAAAATAGCATAGGCCTATTTTCAAATTCAAAGATTTAGCTTTCCTTTACAATCCAGTGTGTACTTGTGTCTTCTGGCTGTGTAAGTTTGGCAATAAGACCTTTTTCTGTAGACAATGTTTTGTGCCCAATTCTAGCCGAGGTAGTGCCATTAGGCAACTAGTTACTTCGTTAGGTATTATTTCTATGTAAAGGTGGATCAACATAAAAACATGACACGTGAGGTTTTAACATTTAATACATATTCAGAAGTTAAAAAATCCATCCCGATCGGGGTGTTTTCCGACGAACTAAAACGAGACGAAAGGTTTTAGTTTTAACGCGTAGTCTGAAAGCGCGTCGGTACACATAGAAACGTAAGCACAAAGAATTCAGGATAAATATGACGGTTATTATTAATATTTGGATGAGCGTAGCGAGCGAAGCGAAGATTCCATTTCACTACACTGGAGAAAAAAATCCGGAATGTTTTGTTTTTTTTATTTTTGTCTGTTAACACGATTCCGGATAAACCGATACTCCAATTGCGATGAAATTTTCTGGAGGCCTTTGAAATCTCTGAACTAAGAACTGCCACGTTTTTGAGCGCAACCGAAAAATCATTTCTTATTAAAATCGCAATTTTACGATTTTTTTTTCGATTTTTTAAACAATTCTTCGACTTATAACACTTACATGCTTTATTCGATTGTAATGATTTTTTCACAGAATCTTAAATTTATGAATTAATATATTCGTGTGAAATTTGAGCGCAATCGAAAAATTATTTCTTATGAAAAGCGCAATTTTAAGATTTTTTAAATTTTGAAAACATTCTTCGACTTATAACACCTACAGGCTTTATCCGATTGTATCGATTTTTTCACAGAACCTTAATTATATAAATTTATATATTTTTGTGAAATTTGAGCGCGATCGAAAAATATTTTTTTATGAAAATCGCAATTTTACGCTTTTTAAGTTAAAAAAAAATCTTCGACGGATAACACCTACATGCTTTATCCGATTGTAATGATATTTTCAAAGAACCTTAATTTTTATGAATTTTTATATTTGTGTGAAATTTGAGCGCAATCGAAAAATAATTTCTTATAAAAATTGCAATTTTACGCTTTTTTCGTTTAAAAAATCATACGCTCATCCAACAACGCGCCTGAAAAAGCGTTTGCGAAGCTTCCTAGTAATAATATAATTTTTCCAATTGATGATGATAATTATTATGGCCAGGATATTAGGAGACTTGACCTTGCATATTTTGACACAAGCAAGGCGCTTGGCACAAGTGTGGACCATACCCTACTTATGTTGACGTGGAGCCATCGTGGTATCCCGTGCAGGGACCCGTTATTGCAGGTTGCCTACCCCTACCATGGTTTGCCAGGTAGATAAGCAGTACAATTTGGTGTTTGGTGATAGAAACTTGAAAGTTTCACCAAATAGGGGTCTTATTAGACTTAACATACTGGCAGCGGGGGACATCGAATTTCTTTATAGTTAAGGAATGATTGGGGTTGTAATTTTTGGGGTTGAACATTTTAAATTAAATTTATATTGATGGCAACCTTTATTTTAATATTGAATTTCTACGACGAAGAACTTCCCAAAATCTTCAAACAAAATTATGGTTTTAAAAATTAGACAAGCGACCTGTAATTTGGTCAATGACCTGTTGACATAATGACCTGTTTGAATTATTGTTAGACATAGTCGTGTGACCACTATATTTAAAGCTTAGATAAAGTAGAGAAATGTGAAATAAATTTCAACATGCCACGTTGATCTGTGATCTTTATAGTCCTTTACTTGACCTTGATAACCGTTTCAGGCATGACTGCATAAAGTATACTTAGCACACCCAAGTGAATGTTGTATTAACAAGTGGATTTATTAAATGCACTAAACATGTAAGTACACTCGTATCACATACGGCTGCATTGCGACCGCTATTTAGTGTCGCGTCGGTGGATGAGCAGTTTTGTACCATTGAACCCTATTTACTATACTTTTACTTCGAGTCGTTTACAACTTGTTTTCAAAACCATTTTAAACGTAGTACCATGTACCTGCAAGATCGTTATGGCATCCATAGTACTTTATTAATCAGTTATGCAGTTAACCAAATTTGTTAAGCTTTTGATTTAAGAGCGACGCAATGGCAGAGTTCTGTGTACTTCAGTTGACGTTTGAGACACTTGCTTAATCCTTCACGTTATTTCTTGCACCTGCGTCGTACTAACTCCGTACATGATTTAGCAGCGATTTTAAAAGTGGTCCACACTGGCGCCCATCTGTTTGCTGAACTATTTCATCCCACTCATAAAGACATAGTAGCTGTTATAGTAGTAAGAGAGTTTGATCCCAGACATGTACTTCTTGATATATTGAGCGTCGAATGTGCTGTACTAAGGCGTCTGTTGTCGGAGGAATTGTCTCAAGCTGTTTGTTTTTCTTGGTGAAAAGTATTTTGAGGCATTGATTGGCGCTGAACTACGTGCTTGATGTAAAAATGAAAGTTTAACATACATTTGCCTTAGGGTATCACAAGGTACCTTATTGTAGCTCTTGATACTTGAATGTAGAAATATCTCAACTACAGAACCACTACAAACTTCTCCAATGTCTAAAGGGCTGCCTCCACATTTCCAGCAATAGCGGCGATAAAACCATTTGTAGCATCAGGAAACAAACTCTAATCATCGAATGCAGACGTTTACTCCTTACCGCCAAAGGAGGAAACGGTTTGCATCCCGAAAACGCGTGGAACATAAAAATTGCTATAGATTTGTTAGAGCACGTAAAATAAAATTAATCTGTAGGTATTTCAAATCGGTTGCAGGTATCCTATTGTAGGACATAGTCAATACAGTGATTTACCTGTAGAAGCTGCAACATGGTGTGCTGCGATATCCTGATGGTTCTTTCCAGCAGTCCCCAGATGAGATGCACCTAGTGCTTCAATGCTAGTCATTTCCGGAACACATCTGATTGCACGGACTCGACATCAGTAGCAATAACTACGCGTGAAACCCTGAGTAACAGCAGCGTGCACCATTATGCGCGTGTCCGCCAGTGATAACATGAGGCCAACCTGCCCGTGAGATCCAGTATGGTGGTAGTAACTACGAGTGAACCAAGTGTGCTAATGACATATTTGCCTTTCTAGTTTTTTGTTCAGGCTAACAGATTTAACAACTTCTTTATTGCCTGAATCACGTAAAAAAATTGGCTATCCTTTGGGAATTTTTCTAGTTAGAGTTACGCGTGAACTAAATGCCCGACTACGTTTGTCCTGTGTCATACTTTAAGACGTATTGGGACGTACTTGTCCCAGATGATATCTAATAGCGGAACAAAATTTAAATTTTATCGTGGGAAAGTACTTTATGCACTTTAAAGGTAAAGGGGTGGAAACACCCCTTCACCCAACTAAATGATGTTGGGCCTTCAAATTCAACTCGACACCTTCTCGCGGTTTGGCCTGTGAATAGGGGAGTTTCACTCCCTGAAACTAATGGCGAGCTCTGGGTCGTCGTCGGGGAACCCCTCCCCTTTGACTACCTCCCCGACGGCGACGACAAAGACAACACGGACGTATGATGACACAGACGGAGACGACCACGACGTGGGGGAACCCCTGCCCTCCCCATATGCTTGTGGCTGGTTCTGACCAGCACAGGCCTGTCCACCCCTTGTCCCCCCGCGTCATCCCTTACGTCCCTCCCTTCGTCTCGATTAGCCAAGTTGCATAAATATGAGACGTAAAGTAATATCCAATCCAATCAATTGGAACAAAGTGCAGTGATATGTATCGTGGGAAACCTGTTATAGGGTGCAATTAGCCCCTCTTCAGGTGAACTATCAGGTATGTGCGGATAGGAAATTGTGAAGGGATGTCCGAGGCTGTTTAAGAGGACTCAATGCCTTGCATTCGCCTCGGCTTAAAACCCGGAAAAAACCTTCAGTCAGGATTGCCGGTCTCGACGGGATTCGAACCCGGACCTCCCGAATCAGTCGAGCACTTAGCGCCCGAGCCAACACTGTCGGTGAACAAACGCATAGTTCGTTTATGAGAAAGGGACGAAAGACATTGTCTACATGATCTTGGAATGTAATTGAGTGGCTGAAGCTCAACCTATGCACAATAGCAGGACCATCCAGTATGTTTGCATCTAAAGGTGGTGCATTTACTACAGAAGTTTTTTGACTGGGATTAAAAAGTCATTTCACTAGAAACAATTCTGTGCAAGATCTCAACGCCACTAATACAGATAAGGACGATGTGCTTGGTTGATTTTCATGAGCAAAGAATGCAGCCAGATCACAAGATCGATGCTCGCGCTTACTGAAGAGAATCGCTCTTGAGGCTTTCCTCTTAGGCTTTAGATTTATGTACTAGAGGTCGACTAACTGTGCTAAAGAGTGGAGATTTGTTTAATTTGATGGGTTCCATAAAATATTTAGCAAATGTACTCTCCGCCGGCTTATGAGAGAGCGAGAGAGTGCGCGATTCAAACTCCTGTTTTTAGTTGGTTTGTTTGATTGATTGATTTGTATTTGTAATATTTATTATAATGTTTTTATTGGCGTTATACAACAGTTCACTTCTAGCAAGTCACATTTTGGTCAAATCATAAGATAAAACGTTCAATTCATTTGACACCTCAATAAACGCAAACCTGAACCAACATTGTTAAATTTTACGCCATTGATGAGCAATTATAGCGATCAGTTATTTGAAAAACAAACCACTGATTGCCCACGATTCACCCTGGATTAGGACAATTGACCAACAACGCAATGGTTTACTACCATAACGATCTACCAGGAACTTGATACTTTTAAAATCGTATATTCTTTGTAAACACGTTGTGAACGACACGAAGTAATAGTAACTTATAGAAAAATAGGGTTCAATGGTACAAAACTGCTCATCCATCAACGCGACACTAAAAAGCGGTCGCAGTGCAGCCGTATGTGATACGAATATACTTACATGATTGTTGAGTGCATTTAATAAAACAACTTTGTTAATACAGCATGCACTTGGGTGTGCTAAGTATACATTATGCAGTCATGCCTGAAACAGTTATCAAGGTCAAGTAAAGGACTATAAAGGTCACAATTCAACGTGGCATTTTGAAATTTATTTCATATTATTCTACTTCATCTGAGCTTTAAATAGATTGGTCACACGACTATGTCTAACAATTTTTCAAACAGGTCATTTTCTAACAGGTCATTATAACCAAACTTGGGGTCGCTTGTCACATTTTAAAAACTATCATTTTGTTTGAAGATTTTGGGAAGTACTTCATCGTAGAAATTCAACATTAAACCAAGGGTGTCATCAATAAAAATTTAATTGATTATGTTCAACCCCAAAAATTACCATCCCAATCATCCCTTATGTTAAGTTAAGTGAGGTATGTTAAGCCTAATGTTACCCCTATTTGGTGAAAATTTTAAGTTTCTATTCACCAAACACTGAATTGTTTTGCTAATCTACCTGGCAAACCTGGTAGGGGTAGGCAACCTGCAATAACGGGTCCCTGCACGGAGTATCACGATGGCTCCACGTCAACATAAGTAGGGTATGGGGTCCCTAGAACACGTGTGCCAAGTGCCTTGCTTGTATCAAAAAATGCAAGGTATGCCCCAAATATATCCCTTAACATCCGGACTATGCAAATAATGCTACAAGTTTGCCAATTTAATATATTTATTACGGAAGCGTAGTTGACTGCAGTAGTCAAGCCTTTTAAAGTAGATGTTAGTTTGACTCAACCTTTTTGTACATAAGCATGTTTTGTCGTTAAGTTGAAAATTGTTCAACTTTTTTACGCATTAAAACAGTGTCTTATGCAGTGTTGTGACGAATGTGGATAAAATAATCTAGATAATATATCTAGATTAAATCCATTATCTATTATCTTTTTTCTACAATCTAGATAAAATAAGATTTATCTTATCTAAGCTTTTTAAGCTTGTATATAAATAAAATTTCTCACAATAAAATAAACACACACATACAAAATAATAAACAATAATGTAGATAAAATATAATAAATAATCACTTTTGAAATGACAAATACTTCTACTAGTTGTAATGTGCGTACCCGGGTAATGTCAACTTGTCAAGTTTAACAAATATTGCAATCGACAAGAAAACTGTTGTTAGGGGAAGAAAATGTCAATCGCAATTATCTTTTATCTAAACACATTTATCTAGATATTTTGTTTATCTCTTATCTTTTATCTAGATAATTTTCTACTCTTCATCTTTATCTAATCTAGATAAAAAATACATTATTTATTCAACACTGGTCTTATGCGTTAACTATGTCTTAAAACTAGCGCATATTTTGTGTGAACGCCAGTACGTGTTTCCCATGTTCCAACATTACGACTATGCGTCAAACCTTATGCTTACGTCTTACGTTTTTGTGAGGTTCCATCTTAAGTAGAAACGATTAAAAATCGTTTAAATGTTAAGGATGTATGTTCACAAAAAACAAAAATCCAAAAAATGCATAAAATAGTAGTTTAATGATCATTAATCACAGTATTTTGAAAAGACAAATTAACATTTTCGATTTTTTTGGTTGATGCATTTATCCGCTATAGTTGCTATCTTTATGATTATTTTTTTGTGATCAGTTTTGCATAAAGTTTACGATTTGGATTGCTGATATTTGTATTATAGCTTACACTCGCCTTTGACTATGCAATGGTGTATTTTGAAATGTATAGCGTTCGTATTTTAAGATCTACATTTTTTCTTCTTATGGCGGTACAAATACCATAATACCGGAATATAGATAACAATGGAAAATGCAAGATATTGTAGATACATATTTCAAACCTCGTTTCATAGTCAAAGGCTGTATTAAAAATTTGCGCCATCCAAATAGAATACTTTTTTTCAAAACTTAGCACATAAAATCGTTTAAAAAAGTAGTAATAGCGGAAGTATGCCTCAATCAAAAAAATCACAAAACATAATTTGCTCTTTTCAAAAGACTGATGAATGATCTTACTCTATTACATTTCTATGCATATTTTGGATTTTTGGTTTTTGGTGATCACACTGCCTTAACGATTAGGGTTAAGGTTAACGATAAAAAAACGTTTTAAGTTTCCTTCCTCGAGTGGAATAAACTGTAAAAAATACATTTATAAATAATTATTACAGTCTTGTAGTTGATTGGTGAGTGATGTAGAATATTTTCATACATTATGTTATTTTTACTTAGCAGATATAAGTAGGCTAAAATGAAAAAGAAAGTTTTTACGTTTATGTTATAAATTATAGTGCTTGATTGCGTATAGATCACATTTGACTAGTATGCGAATGTTACAGGATTGAAAATACGTTAATACAAGAAGATTTTGAAAAAAATATTTTTACCTACAACTTATAAGCCATTTCTGAAAAGAACCATTTCTGTTGCAATTTCTTCAAGGTCAAAATTTATTTCTACTACTCTAATAAGGACATGATTTAATACAATAAACCCGTTGGTGTTTGTTGTAAGGTATAACAACGTTTATTCATCCAAGGATTTTGTCTATCCTGTACAGAAATAATAAACATATAATAGGATATAGCAGCAAATAGGATAATAACAGATTGTTGTTATCTTGCATTTACAAGTATAACCACTAACCAGCATTACAAAGAAAGGTAAGTTGACCTGCAACTCGTCATTCATCTTTGTAATGAAACTTTGTCTATGATATCTATGTAATGATACGTCAATATTAGCTAGGACAATGACCACCAAGGCTATTGCGATGACGACGAGGTTGTATAGGCAGCTCCGCGTGATGAGTACTGGAGAGTGGTTGAGTTGTTTTCTTTACGCAATGAAAAGCAGGCGAGTCCCAAAGCCTTGTGCACGTAAAACACTGGTGTGATGCAGGTGTAGATGTCAGATGCTGGCGATACAGAGTTGGCTTGTGCTGGCTTCATATAAAGGCCATGTCGTGCCAAACATAACAAAAAATTAAAAAAACCTTTACTCACAAAC
>JAMZAV010015686.1:0-25951 GCA_024449915.1 Sweltsa coloradensis | reverse complement strand
TGCACACTCCAGGGGGGCTCACATCAAATTGGGTAGGCCATATTGGGATCCATACGAGAAGTCTTTAAGCGAATACTATCTAGGGGACCTAGGGCTACAAACATGGTAGGCCTATTTGGGTCTGTGTAGTCTCCAAGGCTAATGGTGGCTCGAGTTTGCGTGTTGCGAGCCTACCCTCTAAATTTTCAATTTTCTCTTGCATTTTTAGCAAGACCTTAAGGATGGTATCTTGTTGTCCATCAATTTGTGGGATGGATTGGGTTGCCAGCCAAGCCAATCTTTCTCCATTGCAACTTCTCACAATGATCTAGTCTACTTCTATTCTTACCTCGTGGGCCGGATTCGAGCTCGTCGCACGTGCAGTAGGCCTAGTCCAAAGGTATAATAGTGGGCCCCTATCTATGACCTAGTCACTGCAGTCTTAAACTGTTTCTTCACAAACTCGGATCTAGTCTAGGCTGAGGTCTAGCTTACCTCCAGGGCTGGGTTCGTGCTTATCTTGTTGGGCGCCAGTTATCGGGACTCGCAGTATATACTAGTTATAATATGCACCCACGGTTCGTGATAATCTTCTATTCTATTCTTTATTAAGACAAAACTAATCACTATTTCTTTTCACAGACCAAAAAACACAACTCCAACTCTTAAAAACATCAACTAACTCAACAAATACTATTTTCTAAACAAGGTACTTTGTTGGCCAGAATGTATCAACATTGTACAGGCGGTGTCAGCCTAAACCATATGGTCGTGCATTTGGCACAGAGCATTGCTCTGCATATCGTAAAAGACGAAGAAATAGACTAAGTCCATCAGGCAAACATCAGCTGGTAAATATAAAAGAGAAGTTATATACTCCCGGAAAAGATGCGACCTCTGGCAGTCGTCGTCGGGGACCTCTACCCCTTCCCTGACAACCCCTTGACGACGATGACCATGATAACACGAACGATGCCAAAGACGATGACGACCACGACGTGAGAACCCCCTTTTCTTTCACCTACTCGTGGCTGGTTCTGACCAGCATAGGATTTTCCTCCCTAAATCCCTTAGAGTGGAGCATCATAACCGAACGGTTGACGCGCCCTGAAACCAAAACTAAAAACCATTTTCTCTGTTCGCCTCTCTAAGCTTAAATTATCTTTAATTTTTCGTTGACGCTGGAAGCAGTATCTATACAGTGTAGGAGTCGTACACTAGCTGGCCGTTCCATTTAGCCTGGGGTGTATCTGTTGATCAAGTGTCTGTGACCACAAATGTTTGTTCAATGATTATACTAGGGAAACGCTAAAGTCGTTGTTAAACGAGTGAGTGAGCCATGTGTTAAGTACCCGGTAACGTTCCCTTTCCTCCTCTTATACCTAAGGCCTACCTAGCCTATCGTAGGCTAGAGTGGCGCATTATGGCCTTACAGTTGACGCGCCCGTATACCAACTAAAACTCAAAACTCTATTAATTATACATGTATAATAATTATCATCGAACTTAAATGCAAATGTTCCCGGGTACTCAACACATGGCTCTCTCACTCGTCTAACAACGACTTTGGCGTTTCCCTAGTTAGACGAGTGAGCGCAGCGAACGTAGTCTTTTTCCTAACGCTACTTGATCGGGCCTGGCCGTGACCATTGTCTGTATGTAAAAGGGTCTGTTTGTCCGGGCTCATACGGCCGAACGGCCAAATAGATTTAGCTGAAATTTTAAACAGACATCCGTGACCAGGTAACTTAGAACTGCTAACAAAATGAGCACAATCCATTTCGATTTAAACCTACAAGAAATAATAAACTGAAAAATAGACTGCCAATGTAGGTATAGAAATTTATTTAACGACAATGAGAAAAAAAAATATTTTTTGTTCGTTATTTACCTGGCTGTGAAATGCCGTGCCCATGCAAGGTCAATCGATAATGTTGAACGTCAAGGTACCCCAAATTCGCTCGTAGATTAAGTAAACCTTGCAATATTTTCACGTATTTCGTACTGGCTATATGATTTCCATAGTATTGTCACAGATGATGCTACACTGCGTTATATGCATTTCAAAACATGTTTCCAGAAATTACAAAATCTTTTTCGACCAGGGGATTGAACCCACGTCTCCCACATTTCGGCTATAAGGGCGCCTTGGCCAACCAGACTAGGGAAACGCCAAAGTCGTTGTTAGACGAGTAAGCGAGTTATGTGTTGAGTACCAGGCAACATTTGCATATTTAGATAAGTTTGATAATTATATTCGTATAAATAAAAGGATTTTAAAGTTTAGTTGGTTGGTATTAGGGCGCGTCAACTGTAAGGCCATAATGCGCCACTCTAACCTGATAGGCTAGGGAGGCCGAAGGTAGGGGAAAAAAAAGTAATGTTACCGGGTACTCAACACATGGCTTACTCACTAGTCTAACAACGACTTTGGCGTTTCCCTAGTGATAATACCATAGTCCAGTGCTGACAATCTATTTATGTCATCATTGAACCATTAATCGTTACAAGGAAGCTTCGCAAACGCTTTTTCAGGCGCGTTGTTTGATGGGGCGTAATTTTTTTTAACAAAAAAAAGAGTAAAATTGCCATTTCCACGAGAAATAATTTTTTGATTACGCTCAAATATCACACGAATATATTAATTCATTAAATGAATGTTCTGTGAAAAACTTATTACAATCGGATAAA
Organism: Sweltsa coloradensis; assembly: GCA_024449915.1. Classification (NCBI taxonomy): domain Eukaryota; kingdom Metazoa; phylum Arthropoda; class Insecta; order Plecoptera; family Chloroperlidae; genus Sweltsa; species Sweltsa coloradensis. The sequence continues at coordinate 23,281 of JAMZAV010015686.1, read as the reverse complement.
GCATGTGGGTGTAATTCGTCGAAGATATTTAAAAAATAAAAAATAAATGTAAAATTGAGATTATCATAAGAAATAATTTTTCGATTCTGCTCAAATTTCACACGAATATATCAATTCATAAAATTAAAGTTCTGTTAAAATAAGATTGCAATCGGTTAAAGCATGTAGGTGTTATAAGCCGAAGAAATTAAAAAAAATCGTAAAATTGCGATTAAATTTCACACGAATATATGAATTCATAAAATAAAGGTTCTGTGAAAAAATTATTACAATCGAATAAAGCATGTAGATGTTATAAGTCGAAGACATTTTTTTTTTATATCGAAAAAATCGTAAAATTGCAATTTTTATGAGAAATAAATTTTCGATTACGCTCAAAAACGTGGCAGTTCTAAGTTCAGAGATTTCGAAGGCTTTCAGAAAATTTCATCGCAATTGGGGTATCGGTTTAGCCGGAATCGTGTTAACAAACACACAAAAATACAGAAAAAAAGAAAGAAAGAAAAAAACATTCCGGATTTTTTTCTCCAGTGTAGTGAAATGGAATCTTCGCTTCGCTCATCCAAAAAATGTTTACACAAATTTGCTCATGTTATATCTAGTTATACAAATTATTGTTACAAAAAAAGCTTCTTTCTGTAAGTAAAAAAATCAGCAAAAATGCAGTTTTTTAATGAGCACACAGTGATTGATTGTAGTGTTATGACCTATTGCCCTGTTTCCCCTCCATTATTACGTGTAACACTTAAGGTTACTTTTATGACTGAAAATATTTTATAAATAACGAAAATTTGATATATGTAATCGGGAAAACTGGCCCTGAATATAATCGAATAATTGGATGAGCGAAGCGAAGACTTCAAATTCACTGACCCTGCAACAAATTTAGCTCGGTGTTTTTTGTTTTTTTCCGTTTTTTTTTGGTTTGTTTTTTGTTGTTTGTTCGCCCCGATTCCGGGCAAACTGTAAAAGCGATCTTTATGAAAATTGAAGGGGACCTTCGAAATCTCTGAACTTAGACGTGCCACGTTTTTTGGGACAATCGAAAAAAATATTTCTCATGAATATCGTACTTTTACGATTTTTTTCGATTTTTAGTGCGATATTTTCGTGACATTTGGGCCGATTCTGACCAACCGTCGGGGCTACAAAGTTCATATTTTACATGGACATTAGGGTTATGTGTTGTAGTACCTTGTGAAAAAAAAGTTAAAAAAGTTAACCAGAATCCATAGAAAAAACGTACTTTTACGATTTTTTTCGATTTTTAATGCGATATTTTCGTGACATTTGGGCCGGTTCAGACCAAACGGATTGGGCTACAACGTTCATATTTCACATGGACATTAAGGTTATGGTGATGTAGTACATTTTGGAGAAAAAAATGAAAAAGTTAGTCAGAATCCATAGAATAAAGGTTTTAATATGAGTTTTTTTAGGTTTATAATAACAATTAACAAGAAACAAAAGAAAAACTCGACAAACAATCACCTACAATGCATTCAAAAAGCACTTGCAAAGGAAAAGTGGTCCTACGCAAACTAAAAACTTTAAAAAGCTCATCCATCAACGCGGCGGGACTTAAGCGTTTTCCTAGTTAAAAAAACTTTGTGATTGGAATAATTTGGGACTAAACGAGTGGTCACAAGATACACTTTCGTTAATTTGAGTAAATAGTATGTGATATTGGTTCAAAGGGCGCATACTTTGATCAGATTTACATAATATAGTCAAATTTAATATTTTTAAAATATTATATTTTAGACCTGGTCTGCAATACGTATTTATTTGTCGATCCTAATATTATATCCTTGCCTTAGGGTGAAAACGTCATAAGTAACATTTTGTCTGTTTTAAGGTAGATACACTTTCATTTCTTTCTTAGAATTTTGCACTCTTTCTTGCTAACATAACGTCGTAAGTGACAGAATATGTCGTAGGCCTAAGTATACTTTCAGAGTCATAAGGTAGGAAGTTTCCTGCCGTTGGGAAGTTGAAACGTTTTCTCTATTGAGTTCAGTTATTGGATGAGCGTAGCGAGCGAAGCGAGGATTTCATTTCACTACACTGGAGAAAAAAATCCGGAATGTTTCTTTCTTTTTTTTGTATTTTTGGCTGTTTGTTAAGGCTATTGTACCGCCTCTGGCCGATAATTTGAAAAGTCGAAGAAACATGTCTGAAAAGTTTGCTGAATGAATGAAGGCCTTTAAAATAACAGACAAATACGAGTTTTGTCCCGTGGGAAAAAAAAATTCGTACACCAACTGTTTTTTCAGAAAACATTTTAGCTATAGTCAATTTGGTAGCAAAAGGTTTTTTAAAATTTGTCCGAAAACCATTCTAAAAATTTAATTTTGAACTAGCTTTATATATAAACACTTTTGCCCAAAAAACCCCAAAATAAAATTTTCCAAAAAGTGTTTTTATGTCCCCCCCAAAAAGAATTAAAATTTTTTTTTTCTGTTTTTTTTAAAAGGGCCCTTTTTTTTTTCATTCAAAAAACTTTTCAGACATTTTCCCTTTCGACTTTCAAATTTTTGGGCCCCAAGGCCGGTCCCAATAGCCTTAACACAAATTCCGGCAAAACCGATACCCCCCAATTGGGGATAAAATTTTCGGGTGACCTCGAAATCTCGGATTTAAAACCCTGCCACGTTTTTGAGGGGCAACCCAAAAAATTATTTCACATGAAAATCGAATTTTTAAACGTTTTTTTTTTTCGTTTTTTTTTTAAGTTTTTCGACTTAAAACACAACTTTCTTTACCCCTTTTTTTAATGATTTTTTCACCAAAACCAAAATTTTAAAAATTTAAAAAAATTTCATGTGAAATTTGACCCCAATAAAAAAATTATTTCTTAGGGAAATCAAATTTTTACGTTTTTTTTTTTTTTTAAAAAAATTTCCCTTTTTTATATAACACCTACAATCCCTTTATCTTATTGTAATGTTTTTTTTCAAAAAAACCCTTTAAATTTTATGAATTAAAAATTCTGTGATATTTGACGCAGTAGTGTGTAGGGGCCACCCTAGGCAGGCCACGCCCCCCATTGTTATTTTAATTTATGCCAAATTTTTTTTAATTCCCCAAATTTAAATTATTCATTTTTTAAATTATTTTTTTATTATAAATTTTTAAATTTTTTTTAATTATTCATTTTTAATTTTTGAATTTTTAATTTCAAGATGGGGGGATGCTCACTAGGGTGTGACCCCCCCCTTTAAACCCTAATTTAAACCCTTAACATGATGGGGCATGAAAACCCTGTCAAGACTTTTTCTTCAAATAGGGATTTTAAAACAAGAGGGTGACACTTTAACCTAATTTAAACCTAAGTTTTTTTTAAATTTCGGTACGGAGCATCGTGTACATCCTTCCAGGACGAAGACTGGAAACCGAGATAAACGATTTTGAGTTTGGACTTGTTAAGACCTCCCCCCACGGGGGCGGTGCGCGAAGTAGATGCGCAGTGGTTTTATTTCCCCGAGGGTTTAATTTTAATTTTTCCCAAAGAAATTTACTTTTTTAAAAAAAAGTCGGATAAAAGCAGTATTTGGGAACCCCCGGCCCGGGGTCTGCGCCAAACTTGGGCCCCACGCTAACCATGGACTGCCAGGACACGGGTTTTGCCCGCAGGGGTTTATTGTATTATCAAATTTTCACGCTGAACCCTGCCCCCCGGACCACGCGGGGCCGGCAAACCTAGTACCCAAAATTTGTAACCAAGCAACGCTTTTAAAGAAATGAATATTGAAAAAAAAGGAAAAACCGGGGTTTCACCCCAGACAGACATGTTTGCCCCCCAAAGGGCATTCCAATTAAAAAATTTTTGAAAGAACCCCACAACCCAAATCCCAACAATTTTGCAAACAAAAGAAATGTTTTTTCCCATTTACTCTCTGTTAACTTTAAACCTAGTTCATACTTGTGTGCCCTGAAATGAATCTGTCTGGATGTACATTTTTTCCCAATTTTTTTAAAAGCATGTATAAAGACAATCCAATTATTTCCACCATAGCAGACTTTTCTAGACACCCAAATTTTTTTTAAAATTGGAAGTCCTTTTCATAAATAATTGAATGAAAGCCAATTATGGGCACACAATAGGAACTATTCACAAGGAGTGTATTGTATGTATTTAAAAGAATTACCACACAATGGTTTAACTTGTTGCCATGTTCAATATCGCCCTAACATGTTTGTTATTTTAACCTTGAATGGCCATTCAAAAATTTTTTTTGTTCAATACAAGAGTGCTGTCAATTCTAATTCCCTGATTATATGAAATTAAATAGGAAAAGAAGGTTTTGGGATGCACTTGAAAGATTTTAACCAAACACTTTTCCCCTGCCATTATTTAATGTTAAAATCTTTTTCGACTTCCCCGCTATTAATACAACTTTTGATTTTTTTTTAAAAGGGGCCCCTTTCATTTTTTGCTGAAAAAAATTTTAAACTTTGTATAGCACCCACGTTCACATGACCCACCTAATTCTAAAGTCCAAACCTTTTGGGAATGGATTTTAGTGCCCTTTTGGGCAGAGTTTGGGTGGAGGGGGTAGCATCTCTTAAAATATTTTGGGCCCGGTTTTTGCCCCCCAGGAAAAATAAAAAGTTGAGGGGTAGAAAAATAAAAAGTGGAGGGGATAGCATCTTGTTCAAAAATTTTGGGCAGTTTAACCCCCCAAGCATGGGACCATATTCAAAAAATTTTTTTTTTGTTTAACCCTTAGGCAAAAAAAAAAATGGGGGGAGGGGGAAAACATCTCTTTTCAAAAATCCCCGAGGGTTTGTCCCCCCAAGGGAAAGGAAAGGGGGGGGGTTTTTTTACCCGTATAAACCCCGTAGTCCCTCTTTTGGAGAAGCATCTTTCCCGACCCTTTGGCCTAAAAAAAAAAAAAAATCACAACACCATAGTATATTATTACCCCCACAGTGTATCAATTTTTGAAAGTGTAAAGTCCCCTTTTGTGTTTAATTGTTTTATTATTGAAGTGTTTACTAAGTAGGTTTTAACAATGAGGGGGTTGTATTTTTTTTCTAAAGTCTAATTTTATGTGTCTGGGAGAAAAAACCCTTTTTTTAAAAACAAAAAAAAATCGTTTTTGTTTTTAAATTTTTATTTTTTGTTTTTAAATTTTATTATTAAAAAGCGTGTATTTTTTTAAAATTTACTTATCTGCCGTGAGTGAAGTATTTTAAAATGGACGATATTTGGGAAAATGGGGCCTGCAAAATCGACCCCCCTGTAGTAATTCGAAAATAAGGGACATTTTAGATGATCCCCCGTTTTAAAGCATCTACCGATAAAAAATAAGGACAATGATGTTGTAGAAAATATATTAAATGGCATGCGACCCACACATTCTCAAACAGTTTGATCCCCAATAAACGTTTTTTGGACACCAAATTTTCCCCGGGGCAAGTAAAAGAAAAACCTATGACGAAAAATTCCGTGGAGGTTTTTGTTTTGGGTTTTTGAACAACCCTAAAATTAAACCCGGGTTGTTAAACAGTTTTAGTGATGGAAATTCAAAAGTGAATGGCAAAGAAACAACACGGGTTTTTGAGGAGTTAGGTCTGTGTACACCTGTTTAGTGCATGGGCAAATTGCACAAAAATTTTTTGAGCCCCCAACGTCCAGTTTGTCCAAAAATACAAGATCCCGGAACAGCCCAACCCCCAGGGGACCATGAGGGGGAACAAAGCAACAAAAAAATTTCATGAAAATACAAAAGGGAAAAAATCAATCCAGGTATGCAAAAATACTTTAATTTTTATTTCATTAGTAAAGAATTTTATATTTCAAAAATTATTTTCCCTTCCCCATATTACTTTTTTATTTATAAAAAATATTTGATTCATATATTTTTCTTTACATTAAATAATACCGTTGAAGTAGGCCTACTATGTAATTTCAAATAATTAAGCACTATTATTATTATTTAAATTTTTTTGGTTTGTACGAACGACCAAAGCCCCGGGTTTGGTGTTTCTCTGTCGCCCCCCGGGAGGGCCCTTCCGTTTGTCAACCCAGATAGGGGGAAATTTGCCTTTTTTTTTTTTTTGTTTTTTTTTCCGCCACTTTTTTCCCGCTCCCACCGCCCCAACCAAACAACCGTTTTAAACACCAACCCAAAAACCACAGCAACCCAACAACCGTCCCAACAACAGCCCAACCCCACACAGGGGGGGAAAGGGAATTTGTATAATTATATACCTTTTATCTTAAAACTTTATGGTATTGGAACAGACAATTTTTTTAGATTTCTTTTTCGTAGGGCATCCCCGTACTTGGGGGGCAGGATCATTCAAAATTCAAAAACTACAAACCCCCAAATTTTTAAAAAACCCAGGGCAAAATTTTAAATCTAAATTTTAGATATTTTACCCGAAAGGGGAGAGACCCTGAAGTGGTTACAAAAGACTTTTACCCCCAAAAATCATCGACATGATTAACAAAAAAATTCGGGGACCCTACAAAAATTTAAAGATAAAGTGGGGTTGAAATTCACAGTGAGGCTTCACTTTTACAAACCAAAAAAAACATTCTTTTCGGAACGTTGACCAGGGGGTTAAAAACGGGGGTAATAACTCAAGCCATTTCTTTTGGTAAACCCGAGCAACGCAAATTTCTTAACCCGAAGGACCTCTCAAAAATCACAGGAATTTTATAAATTTATATGCCAAAAAGGGGCCCCGCCCAAAAAATGCCCTCCCTGCATACGTTCCACAAAGATTTTTCTTCCAAGAAAAAAATTATAATCACTATCGATAATATCTGGATGGCGACAAGCCCTTTTTCCTTGGACGTGGCCCTGGTTTTAGGTGTAGGACTCCCTGAAACTTTTTTCTCCAAAAGAATTTGGGCAGCCTTCGCCCCTGCCCAAAAAGTTTTAAAAAAAACAAGGGGGAAGAAGGCCCTTTAATACTGGGGGCCCCAAATGCCCGGTGTAGATCTGGGGTTTTAAAGGTTGGGGGTATGGACGAGGGGGCGGCAATTTTAGGACCCTTTTTTTCAAAATACCCCAAAAAACTGTGTTGGAGATCGTTTTAAAAAAAAAAAATGGTACTCTTTGAAAGGGCCCAGGGGGACAAATTTGCAGAACCGAGGAAAAAAATAGATCTTTTCTACTACGAAAAACCACTTTTTACGTTATTAAAGGGCAGTTATGGGCATTTGGGTTGCTCTTAAATTTTTTTGTCGAAACCCTGTCCCCTTTTTTTGGATATTCTAAAGCCCGGGGGCCCAAAAAATGTCCAACGTCCTGTACGGCCCTTTCCCACAACAAGGAAATGTGTCCTGAAAATAACCACGAAAAAAATGTTTTAAATCTGGTTTTTTAAAAAGGGGGTTCAAGGGGGCCCGCACTGTTTCAATAACATCTATTTTCCCTCATTACGATAAAAAAAAGATCGGTGTGGGCAAGTGCCCCAAAGGGTTTGTGGAAAATGCGATAAATATTTCAAATTTCGGACCTCAAGTCCACAAGTGTGGTGAAAATTTTTTTGCCAAAAATTTTCCAGAAATTCCTGAGGGAACCACTTGTGCCCCGCCAAAGCAAAAAACCGAACCCAAAAAAATAAAGAAAAACAAAAAAACATTTATAACTTTTTCCCATGACATCGAGGGAATGCAAGTACAAACCCGTAGAAAAGGGAAAAAAAAAAAAACTTTTGAGGGATGAGCCAAACTTGCCCCCGTTTCGCCCGCAATGTTTGTCTCAATTGCCCCTCAATCTTCCTGTAGAAGAACCATGTCTAGCCTGTGCCCCCAGGAAAAATTAAGGGAAAACGTTTTTTTTTTCCTTTGGGGGGGGGATCCGGTGGGTAAATTTAAAAAAGAAACATATTTCAAAAAAACCGGACAGGTTTTACAAGAAGTGATCGCTTTGGCCCCCCAATATGGAAAAGGGATGACGGGGAAATTTTATTCTCCGCAACCCTGGGTTTTTTCCCCCCCCCAATTTTAAAATGGGCTCCCCAACCTCCTTGCTACGGGCGCCAAACACTGTCCCTTTTTCATTTTAAAGATATCACATTTAAAGATTTTGTTTAAAATTTCTCCCCATGCCCCTTAGCCCTCTACCAAAAAATTTTTAAATTTTTAAACCCCTGATTCAAAAAAGGGATATTTCCCCCATTTTTCAACACACCTTTTTAATTACGACTAAAGTTTGGGCCCCGTGCCACCGCCCGAAATGTACGGAGCTTTATCGATGGGAAAAAAATAGAGAACAGTTTATACTTTGGCCCCACGGAAAAAAACATAACAGGAAAACAATCTTTTAAATTTTAAAAAAGGGAAATGGGGCGAATAGGGGGTAAAAAGAGTAAACCCTATTTTCGTGCTTTCCCTGTGTTTCATTTAGAAACGATTTTTTTTTGAAAAAAATTGGATCCATTCTGGGAAAACAGTGACCCCAATTTCGGTGCCTGCATGAAGGTCTTCCAACAAAATTACCTAAAGGAGGGCATTGTAGGGATAAAAACCCCCCGGAGGATAAACGTTTTGGCTGACAAACAAACGTTTTATTGCCACTACATGGATTAAATGGGTTGAGCATAAGAACAACATTCAGATTTTAACATGCGATACAAGGCCCGCGAAAAAAAAATTTCCCTTTGGGCGTTTTAAGGTGGATGGGTACCCCAAAAATTCCGCCCCCAAAAAACTTTTCTATGAGTTTCATGGTTTTGGTTCCCCTGGACATTTTAAAGCTGCCCCCACCCCGATCAAAATTTGAAAATAGGAGCAGGAAAATACTCAAAGACAATGGGGGGCCCCCAAAATATGGGAAACCAATCCCACAGGACCTCACTTTCTTTGAGGGCCTGGTTATCAAGTGATTTTAAATGTGGGGGGTGAAATTTTAAGGAAAATTAAAAAAGAAAGACGGGGGCTAAAACCGGGGGTTTCTTCATAAACCCCCCCTTCACAAAACCAAAAACCGTTAAATCCTCGGGGGGGGGGTTTTCAGGTGGACGCCAAAAAATTGTGTTTAAAAAGGCCCTTTTAAGGTGAAGCCAGGAAAAAAATTTTTTACTACGATGTGTGCAGTCTTATCCCAAAATAAAAAAAATATGGGGCCCTATGTTTTTAGGGCACCCTAAAATTTTATATAGGAGAAAAAGTTTAAAAAAACAGGTTGGGAAACCCCGTAATGACATAACAAAGGGTCCCCAATGGTAAATTTTAAAATGCAAAAATATTACCAAAGGGAAACAACGGGACCACCCCGGTTTTTTTCCTGCGAAAAATAGATGGGAAAATTACTCTTTGCCTTGTGCCGTACTTGTGCGGATCAACGCCCTTCAAGAAAGATTTCCCACATGTTTAAAAATTGGTTGGGAAAAACAGTTTACCCGGAACCCTGGGTTATTGCAGAGGTACAAAAAGGTGTTCAAATTGGTGACACATATTCTCGAGATACACGAAGGGCTGGAGTTACGAAACCAAACCCCAAAAGGAAACCCCAAAAACCAAAGTCTTGGGGGGCCCTATTTGGGAGAATAAATTTAAAAACTTTTTAAAAAAAAAAAGTGGAAAGGCCCCAGTGGTTTGGCCCTGGAATTGCAAAACAGAAAGCAAAAAAGCAATACAAAAAAGAGCCTTTAGGAAAAAGAAAGGGAATAAAATTAACCAAAGCCCCGATTTCCAAACCCAGGACCCCGTTTAAATTGCCAAAATTTAAAGTTGAACGTCTTGGGGAAAATTTGGACAGAGGGGATGACCTTGAAACAGATAAAATTTTTCGAGAACTATGCTGATCTTGTAGAGCAACAAAACCCCTTTAAAAGAATTAAATAGGGGTGGGTACAAATTTTTTAGATGACAAGATTTTAGGGCCCCCGGAAAGCTTGCCAAATGAAGGTATCCCAACCTCTCCCAGGGGCAAATGTTTTTTTAGCCCGCCATTAAACAACAGCCCCTTTTCCCTTTTAAAATGTATTCCCCACTTAGAACAACTTGGGGGAAGGGCCCTATTGTACTTTGACACCGATAGCGTCATCCTTTTTTTTTTAAAATGTCCCCCCCGGGGCAAAAATCCTCCCAAAAGGAGATTTTTTTTTGGGGGGATTTTCACAGATGAACTTGCCCAGGTTTTGGTCCAGGTTCTTTTATTTCTGGGGTTTTTAAAAGTGGAGGCCCCCCAAAAAATTCAGCTACAAAGTTTTAAATGTAAAGGAAACCGGTGAAACACTAAAAACTGGTGCAAAAAATACTGGATTGCGTTTAAACTACGCAGCCCGGGAAAAGTTGTGAACTTTGAAATATGCAAGAAGCCCTTTTAAAAAAATTTCCCGAAGAAGAAGAAAAGCCCGCCCCCGATTGTCATAACCACCCCCCAAAAAAATTGCCAGGGGGAAAAACTTTAAGATTGTCTCCAGGGGAAGAAAAAGAAGAAAATACCGCCCCCAGTCATTACAAAAAAAAAAATGGCCCTTTACGACTAAAGACCCACTTCCTTTCGGGGTTTAAACGTCAGCGCATGTAAATCATCACGATAATTGTATATAGCATTTACTTGATTGCTTCCGGTGTACATAAATTGATTGTGAAATATTATTATTATTATGGAAAATACTACAGATAGTGGACATGTAAATATAGGGTTTTTTCCAAATTAGGGGTTTTCGCCCCTCATACCTAGTGGACCCTTTCCCCCAAAAAAAAAAAAAAGGACCCCCCTCGAAGACTGAAATTTTGACGTAGTGAGGGGGCCCTTTTTTACTAATATCAGTCCCCGGTGGCTAAACAATGCTTTATAAGAAAGCGCAAAATACAATACAAGTGCAGTTGCTGACATGGGACCCACCGTGGAAACATCCCTTTACGGCCCTTAATTTGCGGGTTTCCCACTGGATGTGGAAAATCCACTTTGTTACAAAATTTTATTAAAACATATACCACACTCGGAAAAAAAACCAAAATTTCAGAAGGGGGTTTTGGGTTTTTTTCTGAAAGGCAGGGTCTCTACGAGAAAAATGAAAAAAAACATTGTACGTTTTCACAAAAAGGAAAATTTCTCAACTTGGGAAAATTTATTTACCTAATGAAGGTGCTAAGCTTGTAGTTATAGACGATAAAGATGCGCCCCAAGCTGATGCCCAAAAGTTGTGGGGTTTTTTTTTTCCAAAGGGGTAAATCAAAAGAAATTTGAGCATCATGTTTTTAACTCAAAACATGTTTTCAAACCAAGGGGAAAGGTCGTAGAGGGCATTTCTTTTAAACTCTCATTATTGGTATTTTTTCAAAAAAACCTCGTGACCCCGGGCCCAAAAAAAGTCATTTTTCCCAAAACAAAATTATTTCAACACACAAAGGGGATGGAAAAAAGTCCCCGGCCTCTTTTGGAGAAGATGCAGTAAAAAAAGGAATTTTATCCATTTTTTTAAAGAATTTTTTTGTATATGGTTTTCCCCTAACCTGTTCTTCATATTAAGGTGTGGGGGATGTAAAAATTGTTTTTGAAGTTTTATTTTTGGTATTTTTCGTAACAATTTTTAAAGTTAAAGTTTTTGCTTTCATGTCTCTGATTATGTTTGCGTAAAAAACAATCAAAACAATTGGTTGCCACTACCTTCAACTTATAGTATGTTGACATTTCGACCATTTCGTGTGTATAAGAAGCAAAGTATGTAACTCGGCAAAAGGCTCTACATGGGAGTAAAGTACATTATTGGTTGCTTCATTCTTCTCTTTTTAATGCCGCGGGGAGCTCCCGCCATATTGCAAACAACATGCTTGTTGTGTGACAAAGTTGGCAGGAAAAATGGTGTTAAGATAATCTGCGCGGGGTGCGGTCGGCTCTACCACAGGACCGCCTCATGAGAATAACAGTTGGAGTGATAAAGAGGTAAATGTTTTCCGCAAAAAATAACAATTTCAAATGCTGGACGTGCAGCCTCCCCGAGCTGAATGACTCTTTCTGGAGCCTTCCGGAAGTGACACAAAGCCCCCCTCGGAAACCACCGCGGAGACGCTCAGCAAACAAAATGCTGTCACGCTAATCTGTTTTTAATGCCCGTTCCTTAAAGAACTGTAAACGAGCTGCAGACATCGATGCTTTTCTGCTGTCCCACTCGGCTGATATTTGTGCGGTGAATGAGACTTGGTTGACTCCGGACGTCAAAAACCACGAGTTCCTTCCAAGAGACATACGTCGTCCTGCGGAAGGACAGACAGGCGGCCGCGGTGGCGCGCGTCCTTCTAGCGATTCGACCGCACCTGCAGCAAAGCGCCTCGGTCACCTCGAAAGCCGGGCTGAAATTGTCTGGGCGGAAATCAAAGTCGGCACCTGCGACTTCTCGTGGGGTCAGCATACCGTCCGCCATGTTCAGATGCAGCCCAAAACGCGACTTTCTGCACTCCCTGGACTTAGTTGCTGCTGTGCAGCCAAGTTTCGATGGGTGCCTCTTGCTTGGCGATTTTAATCTTAACATATGCTGGCGTTCGGACCCGCCAGAAGGGCGCGACAGAACCTCCAATGTTTTATATCTGCTTTCGCTGAACTGGCTTTCTCTCAACTGGTCACTGAGCCAACCCGAATCACCAACTCGAGTGAGAAGACTATCGACCTGCTGCTCTGCGATGCGCCCAGCATCGTGTCAACGGTGGAGGTGGTGCCTGGCGTGAGTGACCATGACGCTGTCCTGGCCACACTCTCATTGACTGCCATCCGTCCTGTGAGTGCAGCCCCGAGATGTTCTTGATTTCACTAAAGCAAACTGGCAGGCCCTGAACGAAATGCTTTCTGAACGACTGCCGGAGGTGCTGCAGCTGGAAGACGTCAATGAAGCCTGGGAAAAAACTGGAAGCGTATCGTCTTTGAGTGCGAGATGAGCACGTTCCAAAGAGGAAGTAGGGGGGAACAAGCGTCGACTCCACCCTTGGCTAAGCAAGAGCATTAAAAAGATGATCGACGTCCGGGACAGACTGTTTGCCCGATGGCGGGAAACCAAATTGAGAGACGCAAGAGAGGCCTATCTTGCTGCCAGAAGATCGACACAGGTGGCTCTTCGGACGGCCAAGGACAACTGGATGTGGGGACTTGGGCGAGGTGCAGACAGCAGAAAGTTCTTCTGGCGCTACATTAATTCCAAGGCAACTATTCCGAACGATGCTGCGAGTTTCAAGGTAGGGGGAAAAACCGTGTCAGACCCCAAAGAGGTGGCAGCCTGTTTTAGTGAGGCGTTCCAGAGCAATTTCTCGCGGGCGGATAACATTTTCCCCGTCCACCAGGGAAACGCGCCCGCCACCCAGCTTTCAGAACAGCCCACCATGAGCGAGCTGACTTGCTTGCCCGGGTGACATAAAACAGCTTCTACGGGGGACTAAAGCGAATACAGCAGCGGGCCCGGACGGCGTGCCTGCAATTCTACTTAAAAACTCCGCGAACGCTCTCAGCGACTCACTTGCCCACCTTTTCAACATGGCGCTTGAACAGGGTATTCCAACAGAATGGAAAACGGCGTCCGTGGCACCGATCTACAAAGACGGCGACAAGAGAGACATAAAGAACTACAGGCCAATCAGCATCACCTCACTGGTCGGTAAGACGATGGAACGTTTTGTGCGAGACCGGACGAGCGAGTTCCTTGAGAGCCAAAACGTCATCCCTGCGCGCAGCACGGCTTTCGGCAGCGCCGTTCTTGCACCACTCTCCTCGCCGGCGCCATTGACTCATGGACGGCGGCACTGGACGAGCGTAGCGGAGCTCACATTCACTGTGTCTTTCTCGATTGGTCTAAAGCGTTCGATAAAGTGCCACACGTGCGTCTACTATCCAAGCTCGAGCATTATGGCATTAAGGGCAATTTGCTTAGGTGGTTTGAGAGTTTCCTGGTCGGGCCGCACACAGTTCGTCCAGTTCAACGGCGAGCGCTCAGAATTCCGGGACGTGCCCTCGGGCGTCATCCAGGCAGTGTGCTCGGCCCTCTGCTATTTAACGTCTTCGTAGCCGACCTCCCTACTCGGCAAGGATCCAAATGCTCCAGTACGCTGATGACGTCACCCTGTACTGTATCGTGGGCACCCAAGAGGATGCAGACGCCCTCCAAGCAGACCTAGACGACATTCAGATCTGGTGCGACGAAAATGGCATGTCGCTCAACGCCCTCAAGTGCAAGATGATGGACATTACGCGCGCTCGCACCCCACTTTACTTCATGTACACCATCGATGGTGTCCCACTCGAGTACGTCGACAAGCAGCGCCTCCTCGGCGTTCACATCACAAGCGACCTCCGATGGAACGTGCACAACCGACATCGTGCGCACCAAGGCGTTGCAGGTGCTGGGTTTCGCGGCCCGCAACCTGCACGGCTGCACGCCCCGCGTCAAGAGGATGGCCTACCTGTCGCTAGTCAAGCCCTCCATGACTTTCGGCCTTCCGCCTGGCACCCAACTACCATCGAGAACACTACAAAGCTTGAGAGGGTGCAGAGAAGGGCGCTGCATTTCATACATGGCCGTAACCTCCCCCCACCCTGTGACCAGATGCAGGTTATGCCAATGACCATGCACCTGCAGTACACCGATCTGGTGTTTTTTAAAAGATGCCTCAGTGGCGCCACTGATTTTGACGTGTGCGCGCGCATCATCCAGGGCCGCGTGTTGAGAGGCGACGATAATAGGGACCCCCTGCTCCAACCCCCTCCGGCCAAAGGACTGCTCGGCCGACGTGCTTTTTCTTTCCGGGTAGTTAACCAATGGAACGACCTGCCGCCCGCCCTCAAAGACTGCTCAGTGAGTCATTTCCCTTCCCTGTGCAGGGAGCACTTATGGGAGAACCAACTGCATGTGCTAAATTAGTTAGTTTCACGTGCTTCATCAAGGCTCTTCGCGGCACAAGATTTCCACAGATTTTGAGTGTTTTAGCAAGATATTTGCTAGCGTCGACGCCGTTTCTTGTTGCAATTTTAACAAACAAGAATAAACAAAAAATAAATAAATAAAAAATAAGTTATCCTGACAACCCACTATTTGTGTGTGAAGCCTTTGAAGATACAACATCTGTACCACATGGATATCTCCTTTTTGATTTTAAACAATCTACACCAGACATTATGCGTTTCAGAACTTCAATATTTCCTGATGATAAGGCTTGTTATGTGTATCTTTCGAAAAAATCTATAAAACAATGAGTAGTAGTACAAATTCAATCAGTCGAGCATCATGTCTAGTACAGTACTGAGCCATGCAGATTTGCTCCGTGTTCTTCAACATGCGAGTCCTCGTATGCGCAAGTCAATTATTAAAACTGCTGATGTAGGACTTATAAAATCCATCTGTGAGTGTGCTGACAATACTTTAAAAGGACGTGTATCGCTAAATAGCTCTCAGAAGAGAAGACTCGCTCGACACAAGAAGGTGTTACGGAAACTTGTACGTCGCGGTGAGAACTGGAAAAAAAAAGAAGATTCTTCAACAGACAGGTGGTGCATTTCTCCCTCTTTTACTTGCGCCTCTTATAAGCGGTCTTCTAGGAAGTTTATTTAGATCATGAATCATGCAAAGAAAATGTTACTCATTGACCCTGATACACTAGGCCGTATTCAACATCCTGCTGAGAATCCTGTTAATAATACTATATCTTCACTTGACCTGGAAATGGACCGCATATTAAAGCTAAAGCATCTCACAGATGATGAAAAGTGGTGAAAGTATAAACAAGTACTCTCACGATTCCTGCACTTTACAAGCGAATTGCGCAATCCTATTGCCATACCTATTATTAGTGAAAAAGCAAGTGAGAAAGAAGATGAAAACATGAAAAATGAACCAACAACTATGAAGAAGGATGAAGAAGATCAAGTCAAAGACTTCATAAAAATTCAAACACTAAAATCAGTTCCCATAAAGAGTAAGAAGGTAGCCGAGTTATTGTATGATAACCTGCACAGTGCTGAAATTATAAAATGGGATATGTTAGGAAGTGTTAGTGTACGTGGGAAAAAACTTCATGGTACATCCATCATTGATCTCATATCGGATGTAGTGCGTAATAGAAAAGAAAGTTCACCTCTTGGCTGGGAGACATTTGCTAGTGTTTTGGCAGAACTTAATATGCCTCAAGAATATATAGTTAATGTTAGACGTAGAGAATTCATTCAGCAATTGCACTCTAAAGAGAGTACACCTACATCGTCAAAGATTCTTGCGCCTAAAAAGAATAAATCAAAGCGTTATCAACCCTGGCAACGTTTTAAATTCTAGAAAATGAAAGCCAAGACACGTCAACTTCTTTCAAAAATCTACAATGATCCCTCGCACCCTGGTGGATTCTCATCTGCAGATGCATTATGGAAAGCAACAAATAAAAGTGTTTCCAAAACTGACGTCGTTAAATGGCTTCAAACCCAAGATGCTTACACACTTCACAGACCCTTGAGAAAAAGATTTCCACGCAACAAGTACAATGTCAACAACATAGATGATTTATGGCAAGCCGATCTCAACGATATGCAATCACTACAGAAAAATAATGACAACTTCAAGTATTTGCTCACAGTAATTGATGTATTTAGTAAATATGCATGGGCAATTCCTCTGCGTAATAAAACAGGTGTTGAAGTCACTCGAGCATTTGAGAAAATTGTGTCACAAGATAAAAGAAAACCTCTTAACCTTCAAACAGATAAAGGAAAAGAGTTTATCAATAAACCTTTTCAGTCGTTTCTCAAGGATAAAAACATTAACTACTATCACAGTAATAACCCAGACACCAAAGCGAGTATTGTGGAACGCTTTAACAGGACTTTGAAAACAAGAATGTGGCGTTATTTTACATACTACAACATGTACCGCTATGTTAATGTATTGCCGCAGCTCTTACATGCATACAATCACACCATACATAGGTCTATAAAAATGGCACCTGTGCATGTAAATGATAGCAATATATTACAAGTATGGAAGAATTTAAATAAGTCTCCTATGTCAAAACTGTCTCAGGAACCTAAATTTGCAATAAAAAGCTATGTGAGGATAAGCAAAGAGAAAGCTACTTTTGAAAAAGGCTTTGAGAAGAACTGGTCTGAAGAAATATTCCGTGTCAAACGAATCATCAAGCGTTCGCCTCCTGTATATATCATTGTGGACTTACAAGGAGAAGAAATTGAAGGAACATTTTATGAAGTGGAATTGCAGCAAGTAAGACTGAGAAAAGAACAACTACATAAAATAGATAAAATAGTTGATTCCCAAGGCAAAGGGGTCAGAAAGAAAGTGTTGGTCAAGTGGAGAGGTTATCCCTCGAAATTTAATTCGTGGCTACCTGCTTCTCAAGTTATACATCTGAAATGAGTGGCTTTTATGTGACACTACCGAGTAACAGCTCTATGAAAACATTTGAGAATAATACAACAGCACACTATATTACGCAATTGAAAGATCCAATAAGACTATACGGGGAGTGGGAAGTAGCTCTTACAGAGTTTCACTATCCACAAACATTATTGAACGTGATTGCAGGTAGTAATGAAATCATAGCTACTATGGCAAAT
Organism: Sweltsa coloradensis; assembly: GCA_024449915.1. Taxonomy (NCBI): domain Eukaryota; kingdom Metazoa; phylum Arthropoda; class Insecta; order Plecoptera; family Chloroperlidae; genus Sweltsa; species Sweltsa coloradensis. The sequence goes on along the minus strand of JAMZAV010015686.1, from coordinate 5,771 downwards.
GTTGAAAATGGTAAACAGATACTGACAATAGAAAGGGCGTCAGTTATGCCTGGATACTACAATAATACGGGTAAACTTTTGAATGCAGTTAACGACGCTATTGCCACCCTTAATATCGGTGAATTTAAAATTGACGCTGCAACTAACGGTACATACTTGGTACTGAGTGAAATGGGTAAAGCAATTTCAAGTTTACATTTTAGTCCCGAGCTTGCACGTCAACTGGGATATGAACCTGATATTGATGCAGGTATTGAGCCTATTGCGAGACATGCTATGACATTGGGAGATGGCGCACCACATCATATATTTGTTTACTGCGATATCATTGAACCACAAATTGTAGGTGATACTGTAGCACCTCTGTTACGCATGGTAAATACCCAACATGCAAAGCACAATTTTGGAGAAGATATATCAAAAGGATTTTTGACGTTGCACTACTTTCCAGTTCTCAAACGTGAATTCAGTACAATTGAAATAGATTTAAGGAGCAGCACAGGACATCCGATGCCATTTCAGTCCGGGACTTCATCGGTGATACTACACTTTCGTCGTCGCTCCGTGTAAAGAAATATAATAATTTTCAAAAATGAGGCAAAATGAACTGGATCATTACATAAAGTATTATTCTGATCAAGCTGGAAGCGGAGTAAGTGTTTATAAGGGCTCAAGTTATCAGAAAGGTCACGGCATAGGCAGTTTCCTAGGCGGTCTCTTTCGGGCTGCATTACCATTATTGAAAAGCGGTGCAAGAGCTCTAGGACATCAAGCATTAACAACAGGCGCCAACTTACTTGAAGATGTGGCACAAAATAAAAACGCCAAGGAGTCTCTTAAAGCACGACTCAAAGAAGCAGGGGTAAATTTGAAACGGAAGGCTACTGAAAAACTAGAGCGTATGGGTGGAGCAGGTCTTAAAAGAGTGAAACATCGTCATCGCGTTCATTCGTCTGCTGGCACTCGCCGTGGAAAGACCTCAAGAAAGAAGCTTACGAGGAAACCTAAAGTTGCTGCTAGTGCTAAGGATATATTTTCGTAATCATGTCTTTTTTACACACACATTCCTGTGATTCAGTGAAATCAGAACTTGATCTGTTTGCTCTTCCAGTCACACAAACAAGCATTGAACGAGGTGAATGGGTTTACCATGAAACTATTTCAGCATTAAATGACACTGCTCCAATTGATTTTGTTGTCAGCGGTCAAGGAGAAGACTACATTGATCTGGCACAGACTCTACTTCTTGTCGATGCTAAAATTACCAAGGAAGATGGAACAGCATTGGCCGCTGCGGCTGATGTGGGCCCTGTAAACAATTGGCTACATTCACTTTTTGGTCAAGTAGATGTATTTTTGGGTGGAAAACTTATTTCATCATCATCACAGACGTATGCCTATAGGGCTTTCATGGAGACCCTATTGAATTATGATGCACCGGCAAAATCTTCACAGTTAACTTCGCGGCTCTTTTACAAAGATACTGCTGGTAAAATGGATGACTTTGCTGATAATAAAGGAATGAAGAAACGCATGAATTTCACTAAAGCTAGTGCTACAGTACAACTAATTGGAAATATACACCATGACCTATTTAATCAAGACCGGTTTTTATTGAATGGCGTTGATATGCGAATAAAACTTCACAAGACTAAAGATTCATTTAATCTTATGTCAAAAGATGGCACTCCTGTGAAATCAAAGATAATAAATGCACAGTTACTTGTACGCAGAGTCCGTGTAAATTCATCTGTGCTCCTTGCACATAATCTCACACTTAAAAAGTCAAATGCAAAATACCCTCTTACACGAGTAGACATGAAAACCATGACTATACCTTCAGGTGTGCAAAGTAAAACCCTTGATAATATTTTTATGGGTCAATTACCAAAGCGTGTCATTATTGGTTTTGTATTGAATTCAGCATTGAACGGAGATTTTAAGAAGAACCCCTTTAATTTTCAACATTTTGATTGCAATCATATTGCACTCTACGCAGATGGACAACACTTTCCGTCAAAACCATTACAGCCAAATTTTGATACTAATCAGTTCATGTCTGCATATCATACTCTGTATTCAGGCACTGGAATACATTTTCAAGATGAAGGTAATGATATTACCAGAGAAGATTACCCTCAAGGCTATTGTCTCATGGCATTTGATCTTACGCCTGACTTGTCGGCTAGTGCCGATCATTGGTGTCTTCAGCGCAATGGAAGTCTACGTGTAGAGGTTAAATTCAAGACTACTCTTACTGAAGCTGTGGATTGCATCATATATGCGGAATTTGATAACCTGCTTGAGATAGACCAGCATCGTAACGTTATTGTGGACTACAACAACTAATATATTACAGGCGCGTAGAAGATTTTACTCAGTCTTCCTTGAGCATCCATCATGAGTGCCACGCTTGATTTTCAAGGCTTCACGACAAGTGATGGATTTATCATCAAGGAATTGGCTATTCTTAGTCATCAAACATTAAAAGTTCAACACTGGATATTCAAACCACCATATGAAGAAAGTTTTATTGAGAGTGCATCAAGACAAGTAATTCAGTGGGCAGAGAATAATCATCATGGTATCAAATGGTCTAGTGGTGTTACAGAATATGCAAGATTGAAGAATATTCTACTTGTGGCCACCATACCCTACAACACTCTTTATGCAAAAGGAAAAGAAAAAGCTCTACATCTGGACAAAATTCTTGAGCGTCATGTTGTTGATTTGCATGAATTGGGGTGTCCGAGTCTAAAACACCTGGAGTATTTACCATTCTACTGTGCACATCATAAAGAATCACAAATGAAATGTTAATTACAGAACGTGTTTAAACTTACTGCATGGTGCTTCGAGAATGCGGACGTTACTAATATGAAGACATATTCGGCTAGACTGAAAACATTTGAACAATTTCCAAATGTAAATGTAAAACCTGAAGATCTTGCTGCCACGGGATTCTACTATGTCCATAGGAATGATACAGTTTCATGTGTCCATTGCAATGTGGAACTGTGCCAGTGGTTACCTACAGACATACCTAAGGAGGAACATAAGCGCTGGAGTCCACGCTGTCCCTTCATTACTGGGAAGTCTCTTACCGAAGACGTTTGTGGAATATTTTGAGAAAATATGTACACCGTTGAACTTGAAGAAGCTCTTCTGAGTGATGCCTACACGCGACCATTACTTGCAGGGATTTTTGCTGCCGACACATTACCTAGAAATGTCAACCGCCCAGCTGTACTTATCGTCAATACAGACTCTCAGAGAAAACCCGGATCCCATTGGGTAGCCATCTTTATTGACAAGTTTGGACGCGGTGAATTTTTTGATAGTTACGGACTCCCACCCTATGTGCAAGAACATCGCAACTTTCTTGATCGTCAGTGCTCTACATGGACTTACAATAATATGGAACTACAAAGTTTTACCTCTCAAGTGTGTGGTGAATATTGTGTGTTTGTATTTAACTCATAAAGCAAGAGGATTTTCTCTTCAAGAATTTTTATGGTATTATAGAAATACACCATCTCATAATGACAAATTTACAAAGAAAGTTTTTGTGAAATATTTTGGTAAATGTTTAAAACCAAAACGTAAATTATGTAATAACCAACATTGTTGTCCACGTCGTGGAGCTTAACTAGTTTACTAAATAATAAATGGTGTATTGTATTTGAAATTTGTCTCTATTGTTTTATTTATTTATTTATTGTTCCTTACTTAATATCCTTCAATATATTGTAAAGCATCATGTTTGGTCAGGTCTGTATGCTTGCAAGTCTGGACATGTCTGTATGACGTCATGACTTGCAAGTTTTGACATGCATGGAATAGAAAGGGGCGGAGCTTCACGAAGCTTCGCGTAGCTGCCACTAGGGGGCTCCTTCAAAGGGGAGTCGACCTAGGGGGCTCCTTAAGCGCGAGGAGTCTAGAGCGCAGTCAGTCAGCGTCTGAGCTTTGGTTGTGGACAGTCGCATACCAGTCAGTGTCTTCAGCTGCATCACCATGAATTTTCAATCGGACTTAACTACAACTGTTGCTGAGCCTACGCCTGCTAACGTGGACCATCTCAAAAAAGTACGAACTTGTTCTTTGTAAAAGTGTTTTCTTTTTAAATGGCTGTTGTACGAAAATGCTGGTGGTCGGATTTCATATGCAAGAGTGCTTCAAACCATATGTACAAATCCAATGTGCAAAAGGAAAAGGACTCAAGCTCAATCTTCATGAGTGGAGTCAACTTACTCGTGAAATGGAGCTACTCAATGATTACGTCTTTAGTATGGGTGAAGATGCAGACAATGTACCAGAAACAGAGATTGGACCCTATACCTTGTTTGTGTATAATCATCACGGTACTATTGTGCTGGGACTCAAATCTTCAAATGATGGCGTATACCTTGGAGAAGTGTCGTGCCGTAATCTTGTAAGATATTCTAAAAGTGTTTCACATTTATTACATGATCTTGAACTGAGCTATCGCGATATAAACAAGTGGTACTTTAATTTTCTTAAGGGAATTAAAAACACATATGATGCATTGTCTTTAATGGCAAAATTGACATGTGCTACATATGTTAGTCTTCATGAGTTTGTGAAGACCCGTATTGAACGTATAGTTAAAGAGAAGAAGAACATCACTGTGGATATAGAAAGAATTGTGTATGAACTTGGTAGTGAATTCATCTACAGCGAAGTGGAGTTGATGTATGCGACTGCTTGATATGTACTGTAAAAATTGTGGTTTCATGTACTAATGTGATATATTTAATAAATAAGATTTGTTATACACATGAATAAGTCTTGACTTTTTAAATTTATTCACCCTAGGAATGCCATGATTCCCAGTCCTTCATCTTCACACACTCGATGCATGTCCTGACAAGTCTGTGTATGGTGGCGTCACTCAATGCCTGTCTTGACAAGTCTTGACATGTTTGCAACCAAACTTGACAAGTCTTGACAGGTTTGCATGACGTCATCATGTTAGGTTAAGTTAGGTTAGGTTAAAGTGGTCACCCTCTAGTGTAGTATCCGCCATCTTGAAAAAAGTTAGGTTAAAGAGGCCACACTCTAGTGTACCACCCTCAACCTTGCAACGAAACAAGTCTCAACAGGTTTGCGTGACACCATCATGTTAGGTTAAGTTAGGTTAAAGTGGCCACACTCTAGTGTAGCATCCGCCATCTTGAAAATAAAAAATATGACTAATTAAAAATTAGCATAATTAAAAAATATGATTAATTAAAAATTTGCATAATTAAAAATATGATTAATTAAAAATTTGCATAATTAATTGGGTAATTAAAAAATTTGCATAAATTAAAATAACAATGGGGGGCGTGGCCTGCCTAGGGTGGCACACACACTACTGAGCGCAATCGAATCTTATGAAAATCGCAATTTTACGATTTTTTCTTTTTTTTAATTATGATTAAAATAAAAATAAAAAAATTAAAGTTTATTTTTATTAAATTAAATAATTAAAAAAAATCTTCAACTTAGTAATGATTTTTTTACAGAACAACAGAAAATCCGCATAACACATGGCAGCTTAGCTTAATGCACAAATACGCTCATCCATCAACGCGGCGGGACTTAAAGGGGTATTTAACCGCTAAACGCAAAAAATATATTTCATTCAGGCTAACTAGTAATGAATTAGCAATTAACAGAAATTATGGGCCACCATGACTCCAATGAAAAAATTTTTGTCCATCGCAAAAATCTCCATAGAATAACATGGGACGATCTTAGCCCGTGAC
>JAMZAV010015685.1:0-12455 GCA_024449915.1 Sweltsa coloradensis | reverse complement strand
TCCATATAAGACTGCTCTTTTCTATCCTGCTCAGTTCATCGGGCAGGGAGTCAATGTCACTCTTGAGGGCGGCGCATAAAGAGATGCGCTCTGTCTTGGTCTTCTAAATTACTAAGTTTACAGGTGACCGGTTCATTGGTTTAATGTTAAAGCGGTGCAGGTGGTGTTGCAAGACATCGTGACCGGTTGCAAGCCGGAAATGGGCGGTGGCCGTCTTTCTCGACCAGTCTTTGTCTGGCCCTTTCTTGATCTCGGCCCACCAGTTCTTTAGTCGTGAAGTCTCTTCTGTGGTGTTCATAAAGATCTTTTTTGTGGTTGATTTGATCTTAGTTTTGACATTTTTGAAGGAGAGAGGCGCTGCTGGTGGTTGCGGTGCTTTTGTGGCACTTTTTGCCAAGAAGTCTGCCTTTTCATTCCCCATGATCTTGCAGTGGCTAGGGATCCATTGAGCCTCTAATAGTTTGTTTTGCTGACAGAGGCTGTCAGTTAACAATTAACATTGTTTGAATGGCGACTATGTATTGGATTTATTCAGTTTTGCGCTTGTTTTAAAAGATAAAGCAACTACAGTTTGCATCAACCATGTTTATTCACAACGGAAGGGACGCCGACAAGTATACAGTGTTGCCAACACAATACAGATAAATAGTTGTCGTACCAACTAGTAGTAATACCAACTTAACAATTGTAGTTAGATAAGAATAAGAAGATCATTCCAACACTCGCCCTTAATCTAGATACATGATCAGTTGGTCAATAAAGTTAAGAAAAATTAACCATTTTTGTGATTATTTGTACATCATACCTAAACCCTTTACACACTTTACATGATTTGGACCATGCAAACTCTTAGTGAGTACATCTGCAAACGATATTTTCTGTTGACAAATATTTTAGATCAATAATCTTATTGGTAACGCACTCCCTAATAAAATGATGTCTTATATCAATATGTTTTGACCTGTTATGATACATTTGATTTTCCGCCAGTTTATGTGCAGACTGATTATCATTATACAAAGTTATAGCATTCTGTTTATTTGCAAAATTCAACTCATTCAACAAATTTTTAAGACAAATTGCTTCCTTTGCACATTGAGTTAAAGCCATATATTCTGATTCTGTGCTGAGAGAGCAATGGTTTTTTTGCTTTCCGCTTTCCCAAGAGATTACACATCCTCCAAGTACAAAAACAAATCCAGTAAAAGATTTTCTATCCAAAGAACAATTTCCCCAATCTGCATCAGCAAATCCTTCAAGTTTAACACCTGTTTTCTTGTATACAAGACACAAATCCTTTGTTTTTTGTAAATATCTTAGGACCCGTTTAGCACATACCCAATGAGATTCATCATAGCAATTATTGAATTGGCTGAGCACACTTACTGTGTGTGCAATATCTGGTCTGCTGATTACTGCAAGACGCATTAATGAACCTATCAGTTCCTGATAAGGCAATGAAGGATCTGGGTATTCAGCCCTGGATAATTTTAAACCTACCTCCATTGGAGTGTTCAAAGGTTTACAATTAGCCCATTAAAAATCTTTCAAGAGTTTTTTCAATATAAGATTTTGGTCTAAACATAATTCCCCATTTTGCCTTCTGATCCTCATACCCAGCACACATTTTGCCTCTCCAAGATCTTTCATTTTGAACTTACTCATGAGTTTCATTGTTACTTCCGATTTGTATTTTTCATCATTGCTAAAGACAAAAAAATCATCTACGTACAAGGCGATTTGAAAATACACCCATTTTCGAACTTAAAATATATACATGGTTCAAAATCAGATCTTTTTAAACCCATTTCAAGCAGTACTAAATTAATTTTGTCATACCAAGCTCTACTCGCTTGCTTAAGACCATACAAAGCTTTCTTCAAAAGACAGACTTTACCTTTCCCACCGATTCCAGTCCTTCCGGCTGTTTCATGTAAACAACTTCTTTCAAATCATATTTAAAAAGGCTGTTGTTATATCAAGGTGACCTATTAATAGTTTAGTTCAACTGACAAAGCAAGTAACATTCTGATTGAGCCGTACCTAACAACAGGAGAGAAAGTATCACTGTAATTTATGCCATACCTTTGAGAAAAACCCCTTGCGACTAGGCGGGCTTTGTATGTTGAAATACCACTAGAGTCCTTCTTAATCTTAAAAATCCATTTACAATCAACTGGCTTCTGATTATCAGGTAAATCTACAAGTTCCCATGTTTTATTTCTCACTAAAGAATCTATTTCGTTCTCCATGGCATGCTTCCACTTCTCTCGATCATCTGCAGCCCAAGGCCTCTCGTACAGTTTCAGGCTCGCCCTCCTCGCGTGTAGCCTGGTAGAGTATGAATTCGGGAAATTCCTTGGGACGCTTATTTCTGACTGGATATCTTCTTTCTTGCTCCATAGCAGCTGCTGCTCTGGATCTTCTTCCATAGAAATTCTTCTTCTGAATCTCCGTCTTGTAGCTCTGGCTGGCCATCTGATTCGTGGTCATTCACTTCTGTTTCCGACAAAACATCGTTAAGTTCCCACACTTGATTGTCAGGTTTATCAGTAGTAGCAACATCCTCCGAATGATGTCTTTTAGCAGAAATATCTTCATGAAAAATACGTCACGTGCTTTTTCAATTCTCTGGGGATTCTCTGGGGTCTATAAGACGATAGCCCTTAGATTCGGTGCAGTATCCTACCATGATCATTTCCTTGCTTTTCGGATCCCATTTTGTCCTCAGCTCCTTAGGATGTGCATGTAGGCAGCACAGCCAAATACTCGCAGGTGTCTAAGGTCCACTTTATCTCCCATCCATACCTCTTCTGGTAGTTTCCCCTCTACTCCCTCTGGTTGGTGACCGATTCTTTAGATAGACAATAACACTCACCGCTTCTGCCCAGAAACACCTCTCAGTCCAGCATCACTGAGCAGAGCTCGGGGCTTTCTCCACTATAGTGCGGTTCGCTCGTTCCGCCACTCCATTTTGTTCCGGTGACCTTGGAATGCTGGTTTGGTGCACGATTCCACTGCAAGCAAGCAACTGATGCATATCTTGGTTGATGTACTCGGTGCCATTGTCACTTCGCAGAGACTTCAATTTCTCACCCCTTTGATTCTCTACCAAGACTTTCCATTGTTTAAATACTGTATAAACATCACTCTTGCTAGCAAGAAATAAACAAACGTCTTTCTACTAAAGTCATCAATCAGAGTCATAAAGTACTTTGCACCAGACAGTGATGGCACACTTGGCCCACATAAATCAGAGTGGACTAATTCTAGAATTTTTGTCGCTCTTTACCCTTGTCTTTATTGGGAACTCTATGCTGTTTGCCCATCACACATGCTTCACAAGGTTAGTGTCCTTACTTCCAGTAAAATTAACACCTTCAGCCATACCTTCTTTCAGTAGATCCATGCTAACTTTGTTGAGATGTCCCAGTCTCCTATGCCATAGTTCCTGTGTGTTCATTGTGAAATGAGCCTGATGACTAACTGTAGGCATATGTTGTTCCTGTTCTACCTTAGGACTCGGAATCACCGACTGACCAGACTCCTTAGGAACACATATGACTCTACATCTAGGTGATACAGCCCTTGTCTTTGTGTGGCAGTGGCCAATACATCTCCTTTCACCAGAAAATCAGTTTCACGGTACATATGAGCACCATCAGATCCAAATACCCAAATCAACCCATTAGATGTCACACTGCTAACAGAAACTAAATTCGCAGACAGGTTTGGAACATGCACAACTTTAGTTAATTTTTTGTGTTCCGACACATTTGCCAGTTTAATCTCAAATTCACCGATATCACCACTTTGAGTAGTACCACCGTTTGCCACGGTAACTTCTGCTGGAGAACACCACGAACGATTCTGCATCCAATCTGCGTGAGGCGTCATCGTAGCTGTCGCTCCCGAATCAAGAAGCCATGCTCGTGATTCTACTTTTACCGATAGTGCTGAGAACATATTCCATGCAGTTAGACCTTTCTTCTCTGGAGCTGCCTTCTGCTTCTTATCTTGAGATCCACCAACCTTGTTTTCCCTGAGCCTCGTTAGATTCTTTGTCAAATTTCTTGGAACATTCCGATGACTTGTGCCCCTCTACGTGACATCTAAAACATCAGAACATAAATTTCTTCTGTCCAGGTTTCTTTTTATAGTTGCCACCCTTGAAGTGTACAAAGCCGCTGTCCCCTTTTCATCACTAACTCTTCTGGAATTCTCATGAAGCAATTTGGTTTTTACTTGATCACTTGTAAGTTTTTCAGACTAACCTCCAAAGTCATAACTAGCGGGTCATAACTACTCGGCAAACCACTCAAAAGAATTACAGCAAGGAATTCGTCATCCATAGGATAACCTATGTCTGTCAACTGCAAACTGAGAGACATAACCTTGTTTACATATTCCTCCATTGACTGAAATTGATCTGCTTTCATGCTGAATAAACCTCTTAATAGTCCTAACCTTCTCATTAGACCCGTATCCTCGAAAGCTTTCACAAGGCTCTCCCACGTAGTCTTTGCTGTTGTACAACTTCTTACATGTACATAGCAAGATGGGATGTAGGCTCAGGTTAATCTTGGTTCTTGCCCTTTCATCTGTATCCTCGTCTACAGCTTCGAAACGTGCCATCATCTTTCTTTATAGGCTTGACAGCAGTCCACAACTTTTCGTGACGTAGGTACATTTCCATTGCAAAATTTTCCCAAATAGCAAAATTCGAACTACCATTCAGTCTTTCCAAATGCAGGAATTTGTCTGCCATCGTGATGTAGGCCTACTATCACTCACAGACCACCACTGAATGAATGAAGAAAGAATTCTGACTTACCCCTCGGTCGAACTAGGTCCTAGGCCCTAGGCCATTACAAACTAGGCTAGGCCTACCTTCAATGTAATTTTTACTTCACTTTAAAACACGTCCTGGTCCCATAACCTATTGGATTTATTCAGTTTTGCGCTTGTTTTAAAAGATAAAGCAACTACAGTTTGCATCAACCATGTTTATTCACAACGGAAGGGACGCCGACAAGTATACAGTGTTGCCAACACAATACAGATAAATAGTTGTCGTACCAACTAGTAGTAATACCAACTTAACAATTGTAGTTAGATAAGAATAAGAAGGTCATTCCAACACTATGTACATCAAATTTAATACACTAGGAAGCTTCGCAAACGCTTTTTCAGGCGCGTTGTTGGATGAGCGTAATTGGTGCATTGAGCTGCCATGTGTTATGCAGATTTTTTGTTGTTCTGTGAAAAAATCATTACAATCGGATAAAGCATGTAGGGCTAGGTGTTATAAGTCGAAGAAATTTGTTTAAAAACAAAAAAAGCGTAAAATTGCGATTTACACGAGATACAATTTTTCGACTGCGCTCAAATTTCACACGAATATATTTAATTCATAAAATTAAGGTTCTCTGAAAAAATCATTACAATCGGATAAAGCAGGTGTTATTAAGTCGAATAATTTTTTTTTAAACAAAAAAATCGTAAAATTGCGATTTTCATGAGAAATAATTTTTCGATTGCACTCAAAAAGGTGTCAGTTCTAAGTTCAGAGATCTGAAGGCCTCCAGAAAATTTCATTGCAATTGGAGTATCAGTTTAGGTAATCGAGTTAACAAACACACAAAAATACAAACAGAAACAAAAGAGAAAAAAACGAAAAACATTCCGTATTTGTTTTCTCTAGTGTAGTGAAATGGAATCTTCACTACGCTCATCAATTATGTCGTCCATTTGTAGGCCTACCATATAAAAAAAAATGTTATATGATTTAAACTATTTTTCAATCATCTTACTATGGCTCCAACTAGAATCGCTTTCAAATTTTCTATAAAATTGGCTCCGAAGACAGAAAAGGTTACCGATCCCTGGTGTAGGGCCTTTATCAAAATTTAAAAAAAGCAGAAGCTGGTCGTTCTCGTTACGAAATTCTCTACTGGTCTACTGCTGGATGGCTAGACGCATGATCACATAATAATGTAGATGCGGGCACAGGAAAACAACAACAAAAACACAAAATTAATTAAACCTAGCAATAGGGTCCACCTTAGTCCTAGGCCTATACCTCATGCTATGCCGCAATGCTTTTTTTTTTTTTTTCTTGTGCAAAGTTGGCCTCTTCAGCCATTCTTCTGTCTTGCTATCCAATATAAGACTGCCTCCTTTTCTATCCTGCTCAGGTCATCGGGCAGGGAGTCAATGTCATTCTTGAGGGTGGCGCATCTGAAGAGATGCGCTCTGTCTTGATCTTCTAAATTACAAAGTTTGCAGGTGGCCGGTTCGTTGGTAATGTTGAAGCGGTGCAGGTGGTGCTGCAAGACGTCGTGACCGGTTACAAGTCGGAAATGGGCGGTGGCCGTCTTCCTCGACCAGTCTTTGTCTGGCCCTTTTATGATCTCGGTCCACCAGTTCTTTTCATTTCATTTCATTTCATTTCATTTTATTGTCTTGTTTTGTATACCTAATACTAGCATATATTGTTACAATGTTATGACAAGATAAACAAGTTCTAAACATTACATTATAAGCTAGCTAGCTATTAAACACGTCTTTTCAAAAGACTAAGACTTGAATATTAGGATGTATAGAAAATACTAAAACTAATTTACATTAATTACAAAATACACTTTTACAACAATACAATAATACACAATAAAAATATATACTTTCTGTGGTGTTTCTGAAGATCCTTTTTGTGGTTGACTTGATCTTAGTTTTGACATTTTGGTAGGAGAGAGGCGCTGCTGGTGGTTGCGGTGCTTTTGTGGCACTTTTGGCCAAGAAGTCTGCCTTTTCATTCCCCATGATCTTGCAGTGGCTGGGGATCCATTGAGTCTCTAATAGTTTGTTTTGCTGTCGGATGCCGACTAGGGAGTTTTTGAAAAGCAGCGATTTAGGATGGAGGTTCGCTGCTTGAGAGACAAATTGGATGGCTGAGACGCTGTCGCTTAGGATCACAAATTTTGTCTTGTCGGCGATTTTTTCGGCCGCCCTGGCAATGGCTGCGACCTCAGCGTCGAAGTATGTTTCGCCAGCTCCCATTGGAGTGGCTTCTTCAAAGAAGATGCAGTGGATGCCGTAACCTGTTCTGTTTGTAGCCGAGTCATAGGAGCCGTCTGTGAAGATGTGCACCCACTCTTGAAGAGGAAAGTGCTTCTTCAGGTGCTTCTCGGCAAGCTCTTTCAGTTCTTTATGGTCATGGTCATCTTTCTTCTCGATGCCGTCAATTTTGGTCCCCGGGGCAAGCTGATTGGACTTGTCCGGCAGAAGCTCTGGGAGTGGTACGTCAAGTGGTGCACGTGGTGCTTCTAGGAGAATAGGACAGTTTTTACTCTTCAGTTGGTGGACTGTTTCAGCAAAGTTAGTGTGCGCCTTGACTTTTGAGGTTGGGTAGTTGAGCCATTTGTCGGGGTTTAGGCGCGCCAGTTTTTCGTGCAGTTGGACAGCGCGCTGCTCTCTTCTTAGCTGTAGAGGCTCAATTTGGCTGAACCACTCCATGGCGATAATTGGGGTGGTTTTCACTGCTCCCGTTATGAGGCGAAGGGCTCGATTTTGGACTCTGTCGACATGGCTGGCGTGCGTTGCGGCGGCGGCAGGAAAGACTTCGGTGCCGTACTCAATGGCTGGTCTGATGTACGTTTTATAGGTCAGCGCCAGAGTGTCTAGTTTTGCGCCCCAGGACACACCGGCTACCCTTTGAAGGAGTCGTAGTCGTTTTTTGGCCCTTCTCTGCAGCCTTTTCAAAGTGGATCTTGCCGGTCATTTTTTTGTCGAGAGTCACGCCAAGGTACTTCATCTCATCTGTCTGTTTAATCTGTTCGCCATCAAGAGTGATGTTGAACTTGAAGGGATTGTGACTCATCGTGAAGTAGGTGCAGATGGTTTTGCTGCAGTTTATCTTAAAGCCGTGCACTTTGATCCAGCCTGCAGCTATCGTCATGGCGAGGCCCATTTTTTGCTCCAGTCCAACCGGACATTTTCCTGTGAAGAAGATGACAAAGTCGTCTGCAAAAACTTTGACCACAAGGCCAGGTATTCGATTCAATAGTTTGATGAGTCCATTGATTGCAATTTTGAAGACGGTCGTCGCTGTGATTGTACCTTGAGCAACTCCGGCTCGCGTCTTACGTGTTTTGCTATGGGCACCTTTGTGGACCACCTTGATACGCCTCTTGTTAATGAAGTCGTGGAGCCATCTGACAATGTTGTTTGGTACTTCATCTTTGATCATCTGCTTGACTGCCCATGACCGGTCGGTGGAGTCGAAAGCTCCAGAAAGGTCGATGGAGACAGCCAGTGTGCTTTCACCTTTGCTGAAACCCTCTTTGACTGTCTGCGCAAAGTAGGCGACTTGGTCTGTGGTGCCTCGGTGTTGTCGAAAACCTGCCTGGTCTTCGGCGATGATGTAGTTGCTTTCGAGGTAATTATCCAAGCGTGCATTGACTATTTTCTCAGCCGTCTTTGCAAGGGCGCTTGTGAGGGCAATTGGACGATAGCTGGCAGGGTCAGAGGCGTCTTTCTCAGGCTTCAGAATTGGCGTGATGAAGGCAATTTTCCAGCTTGATGGGACTTCACTGGTCCAGGAACTGTTGAATTCCTATATGCACATACATGTAGCAACATTTTTTTGTAAATTCACCGTACAGTAGGCCTACAGAAGATGTAAATTGAAATTACAGATAATTGAACATATGTGCGGTATGCTAACGAGACTTGTTTGTTTTGTGTCGCATCCTTGAAGGTTTGTTGGTCATCCATTGTAGGTACAGTTGGCAACTTTACTACAGCTAGCCAAAATCTGTAAAGGGAGATTAGTTCCAAGATAGTTTCAGTCGAGTACCAAATACTTGACTCAACAAGAAAGTTTGGGTACCCACACACGGCACACCCCTACTTAATTTCTAAATGTTTTTGTGAAATAAGTTTTTGTTAGCTACGCTCATGGCTTAAAAACTGGCTTACTAACTCGTAACTAATGACGACCTTAACGCTAGAGCCACCGGATTGGCTTTAAGTCTACGCAATGTGTTTGCGGAGTTTAACCATCCCTCTGCCAATCAGTAGGCCTACTCTTCAAGACCAATATGTCTTGGAACTAAGCAACTAATTATCATGTGACAACTTACTGACATATGAAGCAGCGCTTAATTGTATATTCAAGCACACACTCAGCACTAGACCAATACAACTCCCTGGCAAGACCAGGGGCGTATCCAGGACCTTTGTAAGGAAGGAGGTGATTGAGTTGGAGCAACGCAATGCTGTGGGGTCTGGGGACGCGGCCCTCCAGCTCAACCCCGCAAGAAATTGTTTTAAGGAAGTTTTGTCTAAAATGTATTTAAATGACTTTAGAGAGGGCATTTCAATATGTTTTATGAGATTGACCATACAGTTTGGTATGTTATAAACTTACTAGGAAGCTTCGCAAACGCTTTTTCAGGCACGTTGTTGGATGAGCGTAATTTTTTAAAAACAAAAAAAGCGTAGAATAGAGATTTTCATGAGAAATAATTTTTCGATAACGCTTAAATTTCACACGAAAATAATAATTCATAAAATTAAGGTTCTGTGAAAAAATCATTACAATCAGATAAATCATGTAGGTGTTATAAGTCGAAGAAATTTAAAAAGTCTAAAAAAAATCGTAAAATTGCGATTAGGTATCACGAGAAATAATTTTTTGATTGTGCTCAAATTTAACACGAATATATAAATTCATGAAATTAAGGTTCTGTGAAAAAATCATTACAATCGGACAAAGCATGTAGGTGTTATATGTCAAAGAAATGTTTTAAAAATAAATAAAAAATCATAAAATTGCGATTTTCATGAGAAATAATTTTCCGATTGCGCTAAAAAACGTGGCAGTTCTAAGTTCAGAGATTTCGAAGGCCTCCATAAAATTTCATCGCAATCGGAGTATCGGTTTAGTCGGAATCGTGTCAACAAACAGACAAAAATATAAAAAAAAGAAAAAAGAAAAAAAAACATTCCGGATTTTTTTCTCCAGTGTAGTGAAATGGAATCTTCGCTTCGCTTGCTACGCTCATCCAACAATGTTGTTCGATTGTAATGGAATAGAATAAAAAATGAAAGGGGGGTCTTGGCAGGACTGGACAAGACAATAGTTTTAATAGTTTTCAAAGACTGTAGTACTAGGTACTAATCAAGGTTGGATTTCACTTTCATGTTGGTCTTCAATAGACCCAGCTTTTCCTTTGATTATTAATTTAACAGCCTCTAAGATGATTTGAACTTAAATGGGAATTTTTATGTTGCAGACACCCATCCGTGAAGAACTATCAAAAATGAGTTTTGAAGAACTCCAACAGTTGAAAGAACGTTTAGGTTCCAAAGTTTATAATGAAGCTATGTTTGGTCCTTCGAGAAAAAAGTCACGCAAAACAGATTTTAAAAGAAAGAACAAAAACAGACCACGGGAGATGTCCTCGAAAATCCGAGTATCAACTACGCAAATAGCAGCTCCTTCTCAGAAAAATGTTGCTCGAGATCCAAGATTTGTCAGCCTCTGTGGAGAATTCAATGAAAAGGCTTTCAAAAATTCGTATATGTTCTTAAGCGATATCCGAGCCAAAGAAAAGGAGGAGCTTAAAAACGAATTGCAAACTGAAGTTGATGCCGGTAGAAAGGAGAAGATAAAGTATCTTATTCAAAGAATGGTAAGGCATTACACTCATTTAAGTAGGCCTGCTACCGCGAATAGTTTTTAAATTGAGTTTTTTTACATTGTTATTTCCTATATTGCTCTCGATGCAGTTTTCGATATAGCTGACGGGTAATTTAGTTTCAATACTATCGTTATATCCACAATAGAAGTACACTTACAGATTACATTGGATATAATAAAACATCAAACAAAGACACAAAACATTGACAACAAAATGAAACTACTATTTTAAAACAGTAGTACGGTACTAAACTATATAACAAATTGAAACTCTTATCATAAAACATTTTGTTTTAGTTTGCTGAATGGAATCGGCAAACACGTCAATACTTTGCACTCTTGAGAAGGAATGAGTTCCTTTTTAGGGGTTAACTTTCATGGGAATTAGTTCCTTGTCCAACACCAGGCAATTGAAATTTAGTAAATGACATATGGGAAATTGGAACGTTCTTCAAAAGTTTTCAATGCTGCCACAATTGCATCAAATTCAATAGTAAGTGTCACTATGTACATTAAAATTACAAAGTGAATTACGTATTCACTTTTTACCACCTTTACAAAATTTAATTAAGTCCAGACGGTTGTTAAAATTTCCTGTACCTACTTATAGTCCGGGGTCTATACGCAAATTTGATGCCGAACCTAGGACAAATTGCAACAGAAGCGAATTTGGTATCATTAGATTCAGAAAACAAAACTTAATAACCTATAAAGAAACCCCAAAAATCCCTATAGGGTGGATGGGTCTAATCATCCCCTAAATGAAAATGTAATAAAATAAAATTTAAAAAAAATTCATTTTTGAAACCTAGTATCCATGGTATGTAATCAAAGCTTTTTTAAGGGTCTTTCGAATAAAAAATATTTCAATTGTTTAAAATTAATTTTGTGGCCAGCAGAGGTCAATGAAGGTCAAATTTTGTATTTTTTCAATATAATTTGGTAAACGTTTTTCTATTGGCTTAATAATGTTTGATGATTGTCTCATTGTTGTAAATAATTAGTAAATAGGCCACACTTGATACGGTATAAGTCAATCATGGCAGAAAAAGGTTATTATTACAATCTGTAGGGTCATGAACCTACGAGTATGTAGTCAAAAATATGTTTACTTACGTTTAGGCGCACTCAAATCATATTACGTAATAATGTAATTCGCCGATAGAGGTTTCTCACGTACTACGCATCGAGACTATATTTTGGGACGTACCTGGATCAAAACTCACACTTTAAAATCCTTACTGAAGATTTTTTTCATGGATTTCCTTAAATATATTCGGTAAAATCTCAGATTAAGCCCAATAATATAGCCCTTGGATATTTTATTCCCACCAAATTTTCCACCCCATAAGTAGAAGGCATTAAGGTTGTCTACGGGAAGCTTTTATTTCGCAAAACCTTTTACCTAGGTGCCCGCTATAAGGTACTATACACTCAGGCCCTACCTCGTAAAAAAACACGTTTTTTGAGTTTTCAGGGTGTTTCCCAGCCGCCATGAAACGTCAAATGAACTTTGAATACGTCATAATCAGAGCTATTTAGATACCTTACAACCCACGCTAGTTTTCGTTGGGATGCGATCATTCCTTCTGAGTTAAAAATGAGATGAAAAATTATCAAAATCACTTTTTTTAAATCCTCTGCCAGGTGCCTAATTCAGAGGAATGATTAGTACACAATACTGGAAAGTGAGTCAGTAAAGTAAAGTAAAGTTTTATTGGCCTGTAGATTGGTAGGCCTACAAGTGACT
>JAMZAV010015684.1:0-12646 GCA_024449915.1 Sweltsa coloradensis | reverse complement strand
TAATAATATAAAATAAATATAAACACCCCTCCCCTATCCTACTTTTCCCCTAACATGAACAGTTGGCCGGTCCCTACCGAAAAAGTACCCTAGTGTCTAGGCCTACTCATGCAAGAGGTGGCAAAGGTCCCTTTTTTCCTCTCACACTTTGGTGATGGCTCTTAGACTGGTACGCAGGCCAGTCGCAGCCATCTGCGAACTCAAATCCAGCCTAAACCAGTGCTATCAACTACTAGGTAGCTAACAGTTATGAATTCCGAAATGAAATTCGATGCACCACTGACTGGGGGGCGTTGCCCTTCAACCCCCGGGAAAGGTTTTCGTTCCCAGTACTACAATACTTCATTCCTCCCACCTCGCCGTCGCTGCAGCCGGCATACAACACACTCACTCACAACGTAAACATCAACATAAATGTCAATCAACACAGCAAAAAAGATTGCTGATTGCACGAACAAAAAAGTACAAGTTGATGTAGTCTACATTGATTTTATAGGCAAAGCTTTTGATACAGTAGACCATCGGTTTCTTGTGCATAAGCTAGAAAGTAGAAAGCTTTGGTATCTGTGGAAAGGTCATTGAACTTCTACAAGACTATCTTACAGGAAAAGAACACAATCGGTTGGTATTGACGCAAGTTTATCTTCATTCATTTCTGTAACATCCGGAGTACCACAGGGATCGATTCTTGGACCTCTTCTATTTACTCTCTTTGTAAATGACCTTCCATCGCAAATTAAGAGTGCAAAATGTCTGTTGTATGCTGATGACCAGAAACTATACCTCCCTGTCAAGGATCAAACGGACTACTTCAGACTTCAACTTGATCTTGACTCGCTGTCAGTATGGTGTCTTACATGGTTATTGAATGTTATTGCATCAAAATGCTTCACCATATCCTTTACAAACAAAAGGAAACAGTTCCATTTCAATTACTGTGTAAATAGTTCTGTCCTTCAACGTGTGACTGAAATTAGAGATCTTGGAATTACGTTTGCCACAAATTTGTCATTTAAGTTTTAACCAACATAGGGCTAGGCCCTATCAAAAAAGTTCAGAAAGCACAAAAATGTTAGGATTCATAAATCGAAACTGTGTAGACACCTTCAGTGAACGAACATTACGCCTCCTTTACATAACTCTAGTCAGGCCTCAAGTTGAAAATTCCCAAATTTGGATTGGAACCCAAATCATGTCACAAAAATTGCTATTAGGGCTATAGAGAGAGTACCATACAACAACGATATTTCAAACACTTGTGCTTCAATGCTTCAAGGCTAAAACGGAATACCACAGAGTAAATTATCGGGGTATGTGTTCTGACAGTAGCCCTAAGCTAAGTCTTGAAAGCCAGAAAAAATTTATGGACATTGTTCTACTTTACGACATCCATATTTGTACTTGACGACATCCATATTTGTACTATGTATAGATCAACGGATCAATAAAAACTTGAACTTGAACTATAAAATTGCTAATAACTTGCTTGACGAATTCAAAACCAAATTTATTCAATTCCATTCATTCCAAAAAAACAAATCACTCAACCAAATACCTTGCATTACAAATTCACATGATAAATCCACAGTAGAATCATCTACACAAGCAAAATTATTGGGAATAACAATAGATAACAACTTAACCTGGCATGCCCACATCAACACCCTAATACCAAAACTCAGCTCAGCTTGTTTTGCAATTAAGAGCATCAAACAAATAAGCAACATATCAACTGCTAAAATATGTTACTTTTCTCTATTTGAATCGCACTTGAGATATGGAATCGAATTTTGGGGAATATCGACTCATATCGACAAGGTATTCATCACGCAAAAACGAGCAATCAGGGCATTATGTACCCTTAAGCCGACGGAGCATTGCAAACCCTACTTTATTACACTAAACATTCTTACAGTTACATGCCTTTACATTCTTAAGTCAATTTTAGTCATAAGAAAAAACATCCACACTCTCACAGTCAACAGTGGCATACACACCCACAACACAAGGAACAAAAATAACCTCCATCTTAACCAATATCGTACAAACCTAGGTCAAAAAAACTCTGATTATTTTAATAAAACTCTATTCAATAAACTCCCCCAATCAATAAAAAACATAACAGAACACATCAAATTAAAAAATGAACTAACTAAATTCCTAATACAAAAGGCATACTACAGCATAAAAGACTTTATGACAGACAGAACTACCTAATAATTGCTATATTTTATTATTAGTAGGAGGTACCATATAATAGGCTATAGGCCTATACTATTTTGTAAAATACCTATATTATATTATATTAATACTTATGTAACAACTAGTCTATGTTTAGCAAAAATGGACTACACGGTGAAAACTGTTATAAACTTTAACTGTACTTTGTATTGTTATTTGTTGTCCAAATAAATAAATAAATAAATAAATAAATAATTAACTGTTTCATCTTCCCCCCAGCCGCATTGATGTGCACAACTACAAGTATTCCTGTTTGATAAGGTTACAGTCTACTTATTATAACAATATTATTTTGTTTTGTAATTGAACCGGCCTAATTTAGATTTGCACAATAGTAATATTCATCACTTTCATCATCAAGTAATTTAAGAAATAACTGATAATTAGCTTCACTAATGTCTTCAGTCACTCCTTCATGCACTCACAATTTATATTTACACATTCACTAACACAATCATAGGCCTACACTCAAACAATCAAACATAGGCCTACATTGCATAAATTGCGTCGGGGCCTACAGGGTTGGCTTGGTCGCTTTGATTTAAGGTGGGGCGTTTCGAATAGCTCGTCGAGATCCTTTATATACCTGCTCCGCAAAGGGGTTGTATTCAGTCTGAGGTTGGACGTTGAAGGGAAACCACGCACATTTTCTCCCCGAATCTGGACATAGGACATACTGTTGGAGGGAGCGAGACAGATATAGTCTGGTCCCCGGCCCTATGAGTGACAGAGTAGGAATCATGGTCCTGCCGCCAAAACAAGTTTTCTTTGTTATTGGGGCAGGTTGAGGGTGGCGAGTGGCCTCGGGTCGGAAGTAGTCTTTGTTGTAATAGTTTTCAGGATACCCAGCCACCTGTTATTGTATTGATTATGGTTCAATTGACTAGATCCACCAACTAGGCATAATATTAACATAAAAACCAACACTTATTCAATGGTCACTTTCTCGTGGACAAGTTTGTTTTTCAATTACAAACCCCATAAGTGAACTTCTATTATTTCATTAGTTTATGTCGTAAGATTAATTATTGCGATCACAGTTATAAAAACAATACATTCAAATTGACGCGGCAGTGAATCCGATGATGGATTCCTACGGGAGTTTATAATTCTCTTATGCGGTTATTCGTTTATTTTTTTATTCGGTTACTTGTTATTTGTGTCATCTTACTATAGTCGATTGGTCGTAGTCTACATTTTTATGAATGTAATTCAACAGCAGCAAATAAAATACAATAATTACACTTACACTAGGAAAACGCTTAAGTCCCGCCGCGTTGTTGGATGAGCGTAATTGGTGCATTGAGCTGCCATGTGTTACGCGGATTTTCTGTTGTTCTGTGCAAAAATCATTACTTAGTCGAAGATTTTTTTTAAATTAAATAAAATTAAATAAAAATTAATTTAATTTTTTTAATTCATCGTAATTTTAAAAAAAATAAAAAAAACGTAAAATTGCAATTTTCATAAGAAATAATTATTCGATTGCGCTCAAATTTAACACGAGTACATTAATTCATGAAATTAAGGTTCTGTGAAAAAATCATTACAATAGGATAAAGCATGTAGGTGTTATAAGTCAAAGAATTGTTTTAAAAAAGAAAAAAACCCGTAAAATTTCGATTTTCATGAGAATAAATTTTTCGATTACGCTCAAATTTCACACGAATATCTTAATTCATAAAATTAAGGTTCTGTGAAAAAATCATTACAATCGGATAAAGCATGTAGGTGTTAGAGGTCGAAGAAATTTTTTAAAAATCGAAAAAAATCGTAAAATTGCGTTTTTTATAAGAAAAAATTTCCCGATTGCGCTCAAAAACGTGGCAGTTCTAAGTTCAGAGATTTCGAAGACCTCCATAAAATTTCATCGCAATCGGAGTATCGGTTTAGCCGGAATCGTGTTAACAGACACACAAAAATACAAAAAAAAAAAAAAAAAAAAAAAAACATTCCGGATTTTTTTCTCCAGTGTAGTGAAATGGAATCTTCGCTTCGCTCGCTTCGCTCGCTACGCTCATCCAACAACACATGACAACTCGAATCTTTTATTATTTAGGCCTATAGTCCTATCCTAGATAACATTATAACTACCGTACTGAAAGAAGCTAATAAATCTACATCTACAAAAATGCAAAGCAGCAATTATATATATATATATATATTAAATAAATATACTTAAATATACTTAAACGTATGCATGAAGCAAAGCAATACCAAGTTTGAACGTAATATAGTTCGCATCGTGATAGATAAAATATAATGGTTGATATTTATTTATTACACGTCGCGCGAATACCCAGAAACAGGGTCGCCGGGTTTTCTAAATTCCGAGGGGTTCTGAAATATTTCATTGGCATTTCTATGCAAATTAGCCTTTGTAATTGTGATGATTTAAGTACATTTTGTTCAGTGGCGGATCTAGCCCTGATTCAGGGGTGTGTGGGAAGTTTTTTTGTTTTTTCTCAAAGATTGTCATTGGATGAGCGTAGCGAGCGAAGCGAAGATTCCATTCCACTACACTGGAGAAAAAAATCTGGAATTTTTTTTTCTTTCTTTCTTTTTTTCAGTATTTTTGTGTGTTTGTTAACACGATTCCGGATAAACCGATACTCCAAATGCGATGAAATTTTTTAAAGGCCTTCGAAATCTCTGAACTTAGAACTGCCACGTTTTTGAGCGCAATCGGAAAATTATTTCCCATGAAAATCGCAATTTTACGATTTTTATCGATTTTTTTTAAATTTCTTCGACTAACACCTATATTATGCTTCATCCGATTTTAATGATTTTTTCACAGAACCTTAATTTTATGAATTTAGATATTCGTGTGAAATTTGAGCGCAATTGAAAAATTATTTCTCATGAATATCAAAATTTTACGGGTTTTTTCTTTTTAAAACAGTTCTTTGACTTATAACACCTACGTTCTTTATCCTATTGTAATGATTTTTTCACAGAACCTTAATTTCATGAATTAACATATTCGTGTTAAATTTGAGCGCAATCGAATAATTATTTCTTATGAAAATTGCAATTTTACGATTTTTTTCTTTTCTTAAATTGCGATTAATTAAAAATTTAAAAATTAAAGTTAATTTTTTTTTTATTTAATTTAATTTTTTTTAAACTTTGACTTCGTAATGATTTTTTCACAGAACAACGGAAATCCGCATGCATGCATGCACTTATTACGCTCATCCAACAACGCGCCTGAAAAGCGTTTGCAAAGCTTCCTAGTATTATAAAACGAAACCATCTACGTATATGGGGATGGAGTTTGATTTTACAAAACCAGGGCCTGTTTGAAAGTCCTAGCCGTTAGTGTCACTTATCGCCGAAGGCGAGAAAATTTACAAATTTACAACTTTTGGAGGCCTAAAACACGTTAAAAAAATCGAAAATGGCATAATAGGTGATGGCAATAATTGCCTGTGAAATTATATTTGGAATCTCATAGTGATGAGGGGGCAATCGCCCCACCGCCCCCTATATCCGCCGCTGATTTAATTGATTTTAGCCTCTTTACAATTGAGTGTGAACATTGACACTGAAGTTGGTTTCTAGTATAGGGAATGAAAAAAATGGAATCACATATACAAATATATTTTTTGAATTTCCTTTTCTGTTCAGGCATGCACAGGAAAGTTTACCATTATATTTTATAGGTATAGATTTGTTATTCGCAAAACAAGAAAATGACACAGGACAGCTCAAAACTTTGTAATTAGATGTCCGAATTTTTGCACTGTCCATTCATTACCACTGATTGCGATATTTCCTATAAAAAAATATCGATCTTTGTTTTTTATCGCTCACTCGTCGATTGCGTCGGGGCCTACAGGGTTGGCTTGGTCACTTTGGTTTATGTCCCCCCCCCCTGAAAATCAATTGTGTGAATGAGTGGGTAGACTGTAATTACGAATTTATTAATTTGATTAACATTCAAAATATTTATTGCAGCATATTCGTACGTATCATTGGTGTTGGTTTAAATTCGTATTAACTTTGGTAACAAATTAATCATATAAAATTGATTTTTAATTTTATATATAGATTCATTTACTCATACCCAGTAAACATAGGAGCTCTCGGAGTGGTGTTTATTTTGGTCACCAGGGCCCCTATTCAGTAACTTCACGGGTTCAACTCTGTCACGGGACCGACTCTGTTGTTGTTGGTCGAGGTCGAAAGGTATGATTTACATGGCAGTGGACGGTCAAATGTGAACAAATGATTCGCAGTCAGTTGTCAAATATTCGAAATGACATAGACGTGTGTATTATTTCCAACCGGGGAGAAATTGGATTTAAATGGTATAATTTCACGAGAAAAGGGAACGTACGGGACTTTTAGGGGTAGGCCCTTACTAGAGGTTGGTTTTCATTGAGCATACTATTGTTATTCGTTTGAGAAAGTTAATAATCTGGTTGTGTTTACGTGTAGGCCAAGGCTTATCATCCACCATTTTATACAAATATAACCGAGTCGGACTCGGTTGTCACGGATTATATCGCAAGATATCGACCTCAACTGGGTCGATCACTTACAACCGAGTCGATTACGGTAGAAAACGCCTGGGTCCAACTCCGTCAGAGTTATAGAATCGCAGTCCAGCTCACAAAGTCGGACACCACACTTAGTGAATAATTACTGATTTGTGAGATGATTGTGACTGAAATCAATATTTCATATAAAAATTCCATCATTTTGTGATCTCTCTATCAACAAAGAAGAGTCATCCCAAAAAGAGTGAATTTATTTCTACTCACAGGGTGTTACAAGAACTCTTACTTTGATACTTCTTTTTATTTGTATCGAAAGTCCTCACATTCGTGATGACTTTGAAAGTAGATTGTGAACAGTATATGAATTTTGTTTCTTATTAAATTCGCTCAATTCTTTTTTTCCGATAGAGGTAGCACTGCAGACGCGCAAGACATTTGACCTATGTGTCTCTGCTAGCAATCCTAACCCTGAACGTTTTGAACGTTTCCTAATCACTGTGTTTCCAGTACAAACATATGAGTGATGTTTGTTTTATAATCTTCAAAAAGATAAGTTGTGACAGTTGCGGATGAATGCTAAGCACACAAACACACGCCTACATTGTGCGGGATTCGAACTTGTGTTCCAGGGTACCACATACTTTGGACCTACCTGCAACCACACCCTAGCCCCAGGGACTCATTGTCAAAGGTGGGAGGGGGGACTCATCTCTTGTGATACAACTTGATCGGAGAAAATGTCGAAGAAGTTTTTCCTATCATTGGAAACGTCTTGGTAGTGATTGATCTCCCTTTTTCGTGTCCCCGTCTGGGCCCGGGGTAGAATTGGCCCAGAGCATGGCTCTGCTAATCGTACAAGGCGATTCAAGAGAAAAAGTCCACCTCGCAAACATCAGCTAGAAAGAGCGGAGTATCTTACTCCCCGAATCTAGAGGCGAGCTCTGGCAATCGTCGTCGGGGAACTTGCTCCCTTCCCTTGACGACCCCCCGGTGACGATGACAATGACACAACGAACGATGACAAAGACGATGACGACTGCGACGTGAGAAACCCCCCTTCCTCCTCCTACCTGTGGCTGGTTCTGACCAGCATGGCCCCCCCCCCCCCCCCCCCTAGGCTAGTGTGGTGCATTATGACCTAAACGGTTGACGCGTACTTAATCCACATAATCCAAATCCCTTTTTCGTGCTGGAGTTAGTATAGATAGAGAGCACTTTAAAAAAATATTGTTTGTTGACTATTTGTTTGGTTTGTAAATTAATGTTCAATTGGCATTTTTTAATCCTAAAACATCAATAGGCCAAACAAGATAATAGTAGGGTGCACACGACGATAATTTATATTATCTTCCCATGATCATATTCAATAAACTTTTCGATAATCAACAACGAAAATATTATTGAAATGACTATCTTCTTTTTTTCTCCAAAAATGTCTCGTATTATTATTGTAAAAACACATAGGCCTAGGCCTACTGATTTAAAGTATGCATTACTTATAGGAGTCTCTCACTCCTTCAAGCGCATTCTGTGCCCAACTGGGGTGGTGGTTTTATTATTTTTTGTCATATTAGGATTATTATATCTATCACACAAGGTGGGTGTGGAGATCAAGAAGAAAATAAGAAAACAACTGATGACAAAGACAAAGAAGCAAGGGTACAATAAATACATAACAAATAGATATAATAACAACAAACATAGGCATACAATGATTAAAATAGGAACCCTAAATATTCTTACATTAAATGGGAAGATTGAAGAATTAGTAGATGTAATGATGTCGAAAAAATTGGAGATATTAGGACTGTGCGAGACTAAATGGAAGGGAGTAGGAACCAAAGAACTGAGAGAAGGATACAAATTATTATGGTCGGGCACAAATGAAGGCAAAAATGGAGGGGATTTATCATCAGCCCAAAGTGGAAAGAAAACATTGTCCATGTAGACAATAAGAGTGACAGAATTTTGAAAATTAAAATATTTATAAATAAAGTAGCTTTAGAGATCATACAATGCTATGCACCACAAGTTGGGTTAGCGATGGCCGAAAAGGAGGCATGGCTTGAACAATTGGAAGAAGAAATCACAGAGAGAAAAGTAATAATTATGGGAGATCTTAATGCCAAAGTAGGGAGAGAGAGAACGGGATATGAAGAGGTTACTAGGGGTCCATGGGTATGGGCCAAGGAACAAGGAAGGAGAAAATCTACTTGATTTGTGTGCCAGGAATGGACTTCGAATCGGAAATAGCTGGTTCATGAAGAAAAAGATCAACAAATAACTCGGTACGCCTGGGATGGCTCATCTGAGTCAGTTATTGATTATATTATTATAAGTAGCAACATGGCCCAAAGATATCACTGATGTAAAAGTAATTCCCAGCGTGTCTCTAGATGGAGACCACAGATTACTTGTAAGCCTTATAAGAGTGAACAATAAAGACCAAAATCATGGACTATATCCCAGGAGGAAGATTCCAAAAATCAAGACATGGAAACTACGGGAGGAGACTGACATGCTGTCCTTTAGAAGACAGATAGAGGAAAAGTATCCAACACATGATTTGTTATCAGTAGATGAGGAGTGGAAATTACTTAAGTCAGTATTTATTAGTAGTGCTGAAGAAATATGTCGGAAGGGCAGGTGGCATAAAAAAGGGAAAAAAGGAAACTGGTGGTGGAATGGAAGAGTGAAGACAGCTGTTAAACGCAAAAATGTAGCCCGAAAGGAAAAGGATAAAAACAGGACTAAAGAAAATGAAGAAAAGTACAAAAAGTATAAATATGAAGCTAAAAAAATAGTAATGGAAGAAAAGAAAAAAAACAATGGAAATATTTGCAGACAAATTAGAGAAGGACTTTGATACAAATAAGAAATTGTTGTATGGATTAATGAGAAGCAAAAGAAAAACAGAAGAAATCACAAGATACCTGACCAACAACAATGAATCTCTTATTACTGACCCAGAAGAAGTGAAAAACATGTGGAAGAAATATTTCAAAAACCTACTTAATATGCCTAGGTTACCTGATACTAACCATAACCAAACTCAGGAAGGGGACCTAACAATAGAAATCTTTCAGAACACCAATGAGGAAGAAATAGAAGAAATAATAGGAAATGAAATATCAAGACGGGAAGTATTGGAAGCAGTAAAAGCTATGAACAATGGTAAGCTTCGGGAGAGGATGAAATAGTTGTGGAGATGATCAAGGCTGCAGGGGATGCAGGCATAGATTGGATGTGGAGAGTGACCAGTGCAGCTTGGAAAGAAAAGAAGGTACCAGATGACTGGGGGAAAGGAATTATAGTGCCAACATTTAAGAAAGGGGACAGGAAGAAGTGTAAAAATATAGAGGAATAACGCTGATGAGCTAGTGTGCAAAGATATACGAGAAAATACTAGATCGAAGACTACGACAACAAGTAGAGCCAAGTTTGAGAGAGGACAATATGGGTTTTGAGCTGGCCGCTCAACCATAGATCTCATATTTGCGCTCAGACAAATAATGGAAAAAAAGTGGGAAAAGGGAGAAGAAATGTTCATGGTATTCTTGGATGTAGAAAAAGCATATGACAGTGTCCCAAGAGCAAAAGCTTGGGAATGCTTTTAAAAGATGCAGAAGTAGAACAGAGTCTAATAATAAGAATTCAAAGCACATATGTCACAAACAAAGAGCTGTGTTCAAACACCATTTGGTAGAACTACTTGGTTTGAAATAAACGGTGGGCTACGGCAAGGTAGTGTGATGTCACCTACATTATTTACCGTTGTTATGGATAACATACTGCGTAAAGTTGAACCCACAGAAAGTGAAACATCTAAAACTATGATATTTGCAGATGATATAGTGAGATGGGGAGATACCATTGAAGAAGTACAGAAGAGCGTAGATAGATGGAATGAGGAAACACTGAAGTTTAACATGAAAATAAGCATTGAAAAGAGTGAAACATTAATAGTAACGAAAGAAAAGTAAACAAAATCAAAAGAAGATAATTACTACGGGTGAAGAGCTGGCCATTGCAGAAGCATTAAATACCTCGGAAGTATACTAACAAAGGACGCAAAAAATAGATGCTGAAATATCAAGGAGAATTATATTAGCAGACAAATTTTACCAAAGTGTACGTAAACTATTATGGAAAGAAGAAATATCATCCAGGTGCAAGATGTTATTGTACAAAATGTATTTCCTCCCAATAATATCATATGCATCCGTGACATGGACAATAGGAGGAAAAGAAGACAGCAGATTACAAGCAGCAGAGATGAAATTTTTAAGGAGTTCTGTAGCCTTAACAAAAAAAGACAAGGTACGGAGCAAAACAATAAGAAACAAACTAGGAGTGGAAAGTTTACGAAATAAAATAGGAAAAGAACGACTTCGATGGTATGGGCACGTACGAAGAATGAAACAAGATAGAATACCAAGAAGAGAATTTGAACACACATGGGGGGGAGTAAGAAGAGTTGGACGCCCAAGAGATAGATGGAGGGACCAAATAAAATGGAACATTGAAGAAAGAGGAAAATCATGGGAAAGAATTAATGAAGAAAGATCTGGGAGGATAGAAAGAAATGGAGAGAACTGGTAGAAATGCCTGTCATAGAAGACATCGAAGTAGATGAGGAGGTGTTGAGCCTGGCTAGCAAACACTGAAAGTCCACAGCCCGAGAAATTGGTGATACGTCACCCCCCGACCTGACTTATGTTGGAACCGGGTGTTTGATTATTATTATTATTGATATTGTCCACCCTTATCTTATGCGCACTGCCATGCCTCCGATAGTCAATAAGGTGTCTTGTGTGATCGATATATTTGACTTTCCACGATCATGGTTTTTTTGGTTTATTTGGATTAAGGACGCGTCAACCGTTAGGTCATAATGCACCACTCTAGCCTAAGGGGGGGGGGGGAGGAGGGGCCCATGCTGGTCAGAACACGCCACGGAAAAGGGGAGGCAGGGGGGTTTTCTCACGTCGCGGTCGTCATCGTCTTTGTCATCGTTCGTTGTGTCATTGTCATCGTCGCCGGGGGGTCGTCAAGGGAAGGGGGCAAGGTTCTCAACGACGATTGCCCGAGCTCGCCTCTAGGTTCGAGGGAGTAATAAGTATACTCCCCCGCTTACTAGCTGATGTTTGCGAGGTGGACTTTTTCTCTTGAATCGCGGCCTTTTACGAGTAGCAGAGCCATGCCTCTGGGCCAATTCTACCCCGGGCCCAGACGGGGCACGGAGGTTCAATTAGAATTCACAGCCAGCTTTAGAGGAAATATTTGGTTTCCATTTTGAGACTTTCAATCTCGATGACATCACCGACCGGTAAGAGGGCATAAATAATAATAAAAAATAATAAATTTTATTTAGAGTCTACCCACTCAGTTGTATAACTGATTTTCAGTGGGGGACTTTAAATCAAAGCGACCAAGCCAACCTGCAGGCCCCGACGAAAAACGACGGAAAAGTGAGCGATAACCAACCAAAGATCGATATTTTTAATAAGAAAATATAGCAATCAGTGGTATGGACAGTGCGAACACCCGCGAATCAACGCCAGAATCAACAAGGCCGAGGACGGCTCCAAAGTCACCGTTTACAAACTCTCATATTCATTATTTTATCATTTTTAAAATATCATCGTCAATATTCTGATAGATAATGTAGTCACCCTTTTGATTATCGATAATTTTTATTTATTTTGTTTATAGCTAAATACAATGCAGAAAAGAAAATAAAGGTTTGCGTTGTACTGTTGCCCTAAATTGCTCCATTTGTAAAGGCAAAAATAATTTTCACGCCAACATCACGACTGATATCATATCATAAAACGGCATTGGTGCGATTTTAATTTTATTAAAAATTTAATTTTTTGTTAAAAAGACTCGAAGGT
>JAMZAV010015682.1:0-11837 GCA_024449915.1 Sweltsa coloradensis | reverse complement strand
GCAATTACATCACGCGAAAAACTATTCCGTCATCAGGTATTTTGAAAAAACAAAAATCATATCAACAATGTATAAAAACTCACAAATAGAATAGCCAAGGTATATACAGATTTCACATTTCTCACACATGGTAGTTGACTCAAAAGGGGTATTTCCTGGTATTAACTGAAGGATTCCACCTAGGAGGAAAATAGGTACTCGTCTGGCTTATTACAAGTGTATTTTGAATTTTGTTTTTTTGTTTTTCAAAAAAGACTGATGACGGAAATATTTCATTAATTTCCAAAACGTTGTTTTTATTGTAAAATAAATAGTTGCTTTCCACCACTCAAACGTTTGAAATATTGTATCATGAACTCTTCTAACTTTAAAACTAAAAAAATTACAGTTTTAGAACTACAAACGCATATTTTCGTTTAGATTGGCATCGTTCTCGTGCTAATTGGATTGTGCTTTCGATCCCCGTCTAGTCGTACACTATTCTGTTAAGAGCATCGGCACGAAAATACACACGTAGAACCCGGGTCAACTAATTATTTGTGGCACACCGTTTAGAAATAAATTAAAGAACAATTATAAATTAGCATACGTATCAGTAATGGATTAACTCGTATCCGCGAAAGCAATTGAAACACGGTTATAAGCATGGTGTTGTGCCTAGCTAGACTCGATCGTGATAGGGGTAATTCTAATTACCTTGAATAGATTGTCATCTTTGTTTTATGCCGGTGGGGTTGTGTTGTGTCTTCAGATAGGCACGCTGATCGACACCTCGCCAGTAATAGAGCAATCTTGTGAGATAGCTGGGCCGTGTACGAGCACTGTGCATGCGAGCCGGCCCTAGCATGCTACCCTGGTGCACGCCTACGTGTTCGACCACATGCCATCTAGAAGCTGATGAGGAGAAGGCGAAACACCAGGGGATGATTTTGTGGGGAGGTTTTACTGTAGTCAGAAGGCAACTGATTGATATGAAAATTTGCAGTTTGTAAGAGTCATTCTCACACTCAAAAAGTAAATTTTCATAATTTTTGTAATGACTGAACAATCACTTATTTAATTTTACAACAATATAACAATGAATAAAAATCAATTATTTATTATGGTTGGGATACTGGCTGAAGAAAAGATTACCCATGTGTCAAAAAGGTATCAAGAGCTTTACTAAACTTAATTCGGTTCTACTCGTTCAAAGAGAAGGAAATAATAACTCTCCAATAATTATTTCAAACCACTCTCAGCCCTTTTATTTATGTTTTGCTTCTCGATACTCTCATAAGATTCACACAACGGTATTAACGTGTAAAATATATGCGATTTTATGAAATTTGTAAACGATTTCGTATGTCACTTTTCACCTGTTCGTTCTGCAATATTATTAACTAACAAGTAGTTGTAAATTGTAAAAACTATTCTTGGGTGAAGTTAACAATTATTAAGGTTTATTTTTACTTACAGCAAAATAATTTTACAGGAACGCTCATACTTGAACACATTTACAATTTATTAGTAACATCTTTTTAGATAAGGTTCCCGTGCTACCATATGTGTGTTTGTTACGTGCCAAGTTTTGTTTGAATACGATTGAACACAAATTTGATGAAGTGGTGTGTAGTCTAGTCTTGCTATATTTAAACACCAGAAAATCTAAGCAAAACATTTATCGTTTGTTCCCGAGTTTAAGAAAACTATCAATTAATGTTACATACTAATTAACAGCTAATATTTAATTTGTCAGCTATTACGTAATCACATCGGTGTACCGAGGTATCCACTTGCAAAACGTGTATGCGCTGTAAACACCACCATACCGTAGACGACTCCTGACTAGCCACATGTAGTAATGTCATAACTCATAAACCGGTACGGCAAGAAGTAATTAAAGGAGGTAATTAAAGAAATACTCTTGAGAGAAGTGATTAAATAGTGAAAGCCAATAGTTTTACAACACCAAACACGTAAGATTGATAGACCTCTTGATCAGACGTTCAAAGATGCTCGAATGACGGTTGAGAGGTCTCGGTTTGAGCCCCGTCCGGGTCTGTTTTAAGCAATTCCTGTAGAATATGTATTTATTTACTATTTATTTATTATTTATCTATTATTAATTACTAATTTTATCATACGATTATAAAAAATATGGTTATTTTTATTTAGTTGTGCGTAATGAAGGAAATCTGGCATTACTTGCTATGGGGCAATGCCTTCTCTGACTCTCTTCAACATTTTGAGTTTACTCAGTATTTTGATTTTTTAAATAAATAATAATTAATGCTTAAGTATACTTTTTTACATCAAGCGTATTAAAGATTAAAAATTTGTGATAAACGTATAAAATCAGTACACATACAAATAGGCTACTAACAATACAACAAACGTTAACGACAAAGCAATAGTTAATATGAAATGATACGTATAATGATTTATGAGATGAGTAATTCAAGATAAAATTGATACATAAATAACAACACACAATAAAACAATACGACTTTAATTACAACAAGAAAGCGTATTATCTGATTAATGTTTTGTGAGGTGTCGAACAGACGATAAGAAATGCTGATGTACTTAATAGCGAAAACGTCATTAGAAGTAGATTCTTCTTTCAATATGTAAACAATACAATGCAATAAATAAACAATACATACTCAATAGTGATTTTGTACTTTTTGCTGACCGCGTACTTCTTTTCTGAATATGACTGGTATTATCGTGATGATAATTATGAAAGCAGTAAATCGCATGGACACATACGATTAGGGCGCAAGTCCGGAGCGTATGGTTCTACGAGGACGTGGGTTCGAATCCCGCATGAGCAAGTTTTTTTAATCGTCCTTCATCGTCATCTATCACCACTCATCGTCTCGAATAGCCTCAGTGCATTAATATGAGACGTTAAGCAACAGAAAATCAATCATATAGTTTTAATAATTATTATGGTTTCGTGTTCTTCTCTCAGTATCAACGAACATTTTTCTATTGAAGGACTATATTTAAAAACCATCAAACCTAATAGAATAGTTATAGATTAAAAAATACTTTAAAGAGGAGTACTTCCGTGAATCAAATTAGATTTAAGTCTGACAAATTTAAATTTTAGTTTAACAAAATGTAGATTGATGCAATTAAGCCTTTTTTCCGTCTCCTAGAACACTGAAAAACATAAAACCTTCAATACGCGTTTAATCGTGTTTTAATTGAGTGATTATAATAGTTTCAAGATTAAGTTGCGCAATGATTACTTTGAAATTTGACGTGTCTAAAGTCAATTTTGTCGGTAGTCCACTAGCTTAATTAAGTCGTTCAGAAATAAGGACGCCACAAATAATTTCCTGCCTGATAGTATAAGATATACTAGTTTTAGTGAGCAGTATTTGATATCTTGCCCACATTAAACCAAAGAGCATTTATAGTGTCGCTTTCAATATATCAATGGATAACTACCAACAATCAAACACACTTTTTCAAGAAATTTATTTTTCAAGTTTTGTTATAGTTTTAAGTTTTAGATTTAAATTGCCTTGACGGAGAATAACATTAATTGCATCATGCGCATATTTTGAAAAGTCGATTGAAAACAATGCAATATCGAGTTCAATTAATGAATCTCATTCTTGCTAACAATTAAAATCGATCCCTTCAAAGCAAGAAACACGAATTCGTGAAATCGACGCGTTCGCAGTTAGAAACTTAATTGCCAATCTGTACAAGTACTGTAAGTACTATAAGTATTGCATGTCCTATTTGAAAAAATTTACTGTTGAACTGAATTCGATTTATTTATTTCTGGATTCTATTAATTGCGCTATTAATTCAACCTTAAGGATTGTTTTATGATTAATTATGTCGATAAATAACAATAGTAAATTAAGTAAATTTGTGAAGTTTTAAGTAAAATATTGAACGAATTAAAATGTCTAACTCGGTCAGGCAGTTAGATTTGTTATTTCTGTATTGAATTGAATATTATTAATTCCACTTTTACCAGAGTATTTCCGGATTAATTAAATTAAGCAATGAAATATATGTTTGTGCGTCTGAATGTTAGTGTGCGCCGTGGCAGTTTTGTCGGTGACTTTCCTTGTGTTTGTCGTATTCTACCCTAGCACCTGGTAATAACACCCTAGGTAATGATAGACCGAGGAATGGCATTTCAATTCTACGCCTATAAAAGTTGTATACGACCCAGAATCATGAATGTGATAGCATCACTAGCGAGAAGTGGAATGTAAATCTTGCCCATTATTGAATAGAGGGAATAGTTACGACCTCTGAGCGCCTTGGATGTGACCTTGTAGGGAATAAATACGAATTTCAGAGCGAATAGGGAAAAATAGTATTTTTTATAATGTCCACATAACTATACGCCTACACAATCACTGAAATATTGCAAGAAAATGTGACTGATACCAACCGAAAAAGACGAAGAACACAATTCTACTTTTGCTTAAAGCATATTTGCAATCAATATTCATCCAACTATAGGAATATATAGTTAACCACATTGGCTATAATAATGCTGACGGGGAGCAAAAATGTTCCAAGTGCGTGATGTAGAGATATGTGGGTTCGAGTCCCGCATAATGCCCGGGCATTGTTATGTCTTTACTTATTACTTCAACATTCCCTTACCACAACCCGTACACCTTCTCCCTTGTTAGTAGGTACTTTAACTCTTCAAGATGTCCAAGATGTACCTGGCAGGTTTCCTGCAAAACATTATTTATTGCATGTATAAATTAACTGCAGGGATAGGTATTTTGAAAGAAACGTTGATGCAAATATGAGGTAAATATCACTTATAAATTGGTTGTTTATGCCTTCAATTACTTTTATAACTTATTACAAAATAAGAAGTCTAATGTATTCGATGACAGCTTGGACTAGAGAATTCGAAATGATCTGAACGAAAGTAACAACAATATCATAAATGGCTGTACGAAATATTATACATTTTTACTGTATAATTGCATAATGATAGAACTAGGTTGCAACAAATAGTTTTGTGACTTCTGTTAACAGTACACACCAAAAATGAGTGTTCATGCTTCAAGATTTGTTGAATTTATTTGAGTAGTATGACAAATATATTTAAAATATTTTTGAAAAGCAGGTACGTAACTTTATTTAACACTTGCATTTAATTTCAATAAATCCACTCAGCTTAACTCTACATTTAAACGGTTTGTCATCGTAGTGTTATATTTTATTCTTAACACCACGAATCACACAGCTAATCCCCGTACTAAACAACATCCTTACTCAATAGATACCAATGATAATGCCTATTTAATAACATCCTTCTTTACAGAAATAGTAAATGAAAAATATCCTCCAGCTTATTAATGAAACATTAAAAACAAGTAATTTTCGTTTAACTGATTCCGGTTATTACGTCTTACGGCGGTAAACCGGCTTGGGGTAAAACACTCGACCCGCCTCATAAACTTTTGTCATTTATTACCTCCTACATATCATCGTAACGACTCAATCGTACGCGTTTAACAACCCATTCCGACACTCAAACTGAATATAATTGATGTTCAGCATAATGAGAACATGAAATAATAATACTAACAATAATAATAATAATCTCACATTATGTTATAAGTTTTTATGGCTGTCGGTGTATTTTATGGGGTTAGTGTTCTGAAGGTTTACGATATTTTACATAATTATTATAAAAGGCAGGTGGAAGAGGAGCAAGGCTGAGAGATGTTTGAAGTATAAGTTTATTGGAAATCCATTTTAATGAAGAGTTAAGTAGTAGTATAGGAACTTAATATAATTAGCTCAATCAAAATTAGCTTCCGTAAATATACATATGAGAAACTTTATTAACATGTTTCAATCGTTCTAGGTTCATCAGGCCTGTCACATTTCATACACACTTCATACTTATATTCATACATATACACTTCATTAATTCATTACATTACATGCTTCACCCTTATTGTTAGAGTTTAAAAAATATATATTTTGACAAATGCGTGTACTAGACACCCAAATAGTAATTTTTGGCTGGGAGTCCAATCGACTCTCAATCCATTTACCTTTTGTATTTAAAGATGGCGTAGAAGTGTAATAAGATTTAAGATTCCCAAATTTCGGAGGAATCTTGGCATGTGGCACCTTTTTCCCCATTGAATTGACCATCGGGAACTCAAATATGAGATCAGAATTAGTGTTCAGTCGAATCCGAGGCCGTTCAATTGTAAATTTAATACATTTTAGGAAAATTTTGTATGGAAATTCACTGGTTGTGGAAAAAAGAGATGTGCTACCAAATATATACGAATATACGAAAGTTAGTCATATATATAGAAGTCGCTTTTTATCTAAAAATCAACTTTTGACCTATATAAAGGGATATATCTGACCTAAATAACTTTATTGCAGAAATTTCCAAATGTATATCGTGTGACCAATCGATTTATCACAAATTGCATCTAGAATATGAATCGGGAAAGCCATATTGATTTTGACACATATGGTTCAAACTTTTACACATCCTTTAATACCCATGTATTAGCAATTAATATCTAGCATTTTGAGTTGGAAAGTTAGCCATGCAAATAGTCTCATGATCATGAATGTACCTGTCTTTAAATTGGAAAATTTTGGTAACGTTCCTTCTTTCATTGTATGAACAAAAACTGTGTAAAAATACATTATATTTAGTGACTCGCGTCCCGTTGATTATGTAATGTATAATTTAAAGTTTTTACTTTTTGTAAGTTTTTCCATACACCTATTTTATAGATTTGTTGAACTTCACACCTTCAGCAATATGAATAGCATGAAAATAGGTTTTTTGAGAACACTGCTACAAAATTAACTATTTAATATCAACAAGAACTTGTAAATTGTTGGTTAGACAGGAGTTCCCTAATTGTACATTATGGAAAAGTTGAGTGTGTATATAATTCAACCATACACAAATTCCATAAATAATTTCTGTTTCAAACCACTTAACCGGAACTGCTAAATTTGCTAATAAAATATTATATAATTTCACATTTCTAACTGGTTATTGCTCTAATTTAATTCTAATTTTCAACAAGTTATATTTAATATGCAATTTATTTTCGCATGTTTTTTATTGTGATTATCTACATCTAAACTTGTTTCCGATGATTGAAATAGGAAGTTGACATAATTTGATAACGGCATTATAGACCCTCATAAATATTAGCAATGACGAAAAAACCCAAGAAAATAATAAAGAGATAATTTACGATTCCACGCCACAATCTTAATTTGGACAGGTTTTTATCATTTTCTCTCACTCCATCTTGTTTTTTTTTTGCCGCCTTTTGCGTGTATTCTGTACGTTTCATATTAAGACATTACGTTCATTCGCATGTTACGTTTATGGGACTGACGAAGCCAGAAGGTTTGCTGGGCATGCGTGATAGATACAGTTGTCAGTCTACGCCGCGGATAATAACACCTTAGAACACAGACCTAATTCAGGCGAGGCGGGTACACACGCTACAGAAGCAGGATTCATAAGTGAGTGTGTTGAGGAGAGCGTTTGTAGGAGCCTTGCGTAGGTTGATGTTTTTATAGTTTTATCTTCTTCTGGAAGGATTTCTCGTGTGCTTAGTTTTAGAGTACACAGGATGCTTTTTAAGTAGTGATGAGCAAACTATTCATACTTCGCATATCATGACATTTTGTAGCTATTTTCTAGGTCGATTTTAGGATGCATCACATGCATACAAAAAACAATCGAATTGATTTAAAATAAACCGTATGTTCATTAAAAGTAATTTTAAACAAAATTCTCTGACCGAAAGTGGAACCAAGCTAGTTGCCCAAAAAGGGTCACTCATATGGTAAAACTTGTGTGTAGCCTACCTTACAGCGGGCATCCGTACGATTTTTTTTTAACAGTGAGGTTTTATAGTGTTTAGAAAATCATTAAACAACCAGGGGCGTAGCCAGGATTTTGATTCGGGGGGGGGGGATGAATTTCGGGGTTAATATTAAAATATTTGTAGAACTGTCAACGAAACTATCAAATCAATTATTTCAGGAAAAGTACATATTCTAGTACAATGGGGGGGATGCCCCCCAGTTAGTGCGGGTCTGGAGCGCATAGCCCCAGAAAAATTTTGATTTCTTACATTGCAAATAGTGACATTTTACTAGGTTTTAGAGTGCTTTTGTCGATAATTTATAAACTTGTGAAGATCCACATACTGTCAGTTTACAAGATCTTGCCGTAGGTAAGGCCTACATATAATGCCACATAGTACATCGCGCTTTTAAGTATTATTATAACCCTTCTTATGATTTTGGGGGGGGATCAGACACCCTGATCCCCCCCTCGATACGCCCCTGTAAACAACATCAAATTAGCACAGTAAATAAATTTTGGTCGTACACCTTTATGTGCCTTCGCGTACTAGTGCTGCGGCTAGGAAACTATGTGTGGGGGAAAAGATCTCTGCTTCCAAAACAAAGTGTCCTTGGTTCAAACCCTGGTTCGGGCCAACTTGTTAAACTACTTACAAAACAATCCTGGCACCATCCTAGTACCTAGCAACGATGCAAGTAATAAACTGTGAATAATGATGTCCCCCAGATGAAACTGAATTTATAACTGAGTAGTTACAAAAATGAAATAACATTAATTCTTATTTGTTAAACTGGAATCAGTTAAGCCGAGGTAGTTTAACCGGTTCCCACTCGAACACCGAAGTTAAGCAAACTCGGGCGTGGTCAGGGGTAGAGTGGGTGGACCGCTCTGCCAACACACGTATACCGCTGGTTGGAGCAGATGAAATGTTCGAGAGCTAGTGTAACGGCTTCGTTCTCCTCGACGTCTGCTCGGCAGTCCGGGTTAGTGGAGGAACCTTTATGACTGTCAAGGTAACACCGTCCTTTCAGATGGGACGTTAAGCCGTTGGTCCCCTTGGTACTTTTCGGAAGGAGTAGGCTACGTACCGGTACCGGGCTTCCCCTCCTCCCTTCTGTTTATACTGCATCCTCGTCTATCCCCACTCATCGTCTCGAATAGCCAAAGTGCCTTAATATGAGACGTTAAGCAATATCCGATCAATCAATCCAATGCAAAATGTCGTTGGTTCGAACCCGGTTTTGGGCTTGCTTGTACAACTTCTACAAAACAATCCTTGAATAATTATGGTAAACATCCGTGACTTTGAAACCGTCCTATAGTACCTAGCAACGATACACGTAATATACTGTATATAATGATGAGCCCCAGATTAAACTGATTATAAAACTGAGTGGTTACAAAAATGGATTAAGATTAATTCTTATATGTTTATTAATAAAACTAGTCTCGCCCGACTCCATGTTCTTTGCGCATGCGTGTATGTGGGGATTACCACCATGTTGCAAACTTGCGCCACCAACCATGGACGTGTACACACACTTGTAATTAATGAAGCTACCGCATCAATTAGTATTCAAATTAGTAATTCATTCCCTTGTTATCGTTTCTAGTTATATTAATGAGTTTTAAGTTTAGAGAATAGGTGATGCGCTCGGAACTTATGGCTGAATAATCAAATTCCTCCAATAAATAATTAAATGTGCCCTAATCATGCGTAATCTTGGTACCTTTTTTTAATGAAAGCGTATACATAAGGTTAAACATACTAAAACTAAAACCATGAAATTTACAATACATTTGGAATTAAATTAAAATGAAAAATCTACTAAATTTATAGTTGTGAAATAGTTTTGGAATATATTCTTCTTTACAGTTGATGAATATTACCTGAAAACATTTTTTTTATATATGAACAAGCTGAAAAACTTTAGATCTCAAATTTCGTGAACACTTCGAATCCCGGTAACCTTTATCAAAATAAATAATTTTTGTAAATGGTGATAACACTAAATTGATGAATGGGTACGATATACCAGACAACGAACTATACGCATAATTAATAGGATTTTTCAAACAAAAGGTTAATGCTGTAATTGAATTCTGACGGGAAATTGCTGTAATCAAGACGATTTAATACAGGCAAATGAGAGGGCCATAGATGCCGCTGTTTTTTTTGGGGTGGACGTATTTGATCCTGGTACAGAAATTCATGTATACCAATTAATATCCTTACAGTCTAAGAATATTTCTTATTGGTCACCAAACGAGGCAAATGTCCCGTGACAGATTAAAACGAAAATAATGAAATTTGTATTTTTTTATATTTTTTTTAAAGAAAACACCGTACTTTTGGATAGATTAGAAAGTATTTTCTACCCTGTTTGTTATTGAATTGTGAAATATTATAGATTATAAGCAAATGTCACTTATCAGCGTAAAAAATCGTAAAATCGGTAACGATGATGCTTTACCAGCAAAATATTATGTTCCTACAGCTTGCAACGGAATTTGAAACGGAATCACAAAGAGTAAAACGTAAATTTTAGGGTGTGTATACAATTGCCTTGACGTATTCAAACAAAATAATTCAGTTATCTCCTCCGTGTATAAAGCATACACGTCCTATCTTGTTTTCATTAACACAATACTCTCAATAATTGAGCCGTCTCGCTCGCCTCAGTCTCTACCTGATGTTTTTCTACCACCTTCGTGATCCGAACCTTCCTTTTTCTTTGAAAATACCATCAACCCAGATTTTTTGTCTTCATCTATTGTTGTGTTTATTATTAGTAAACAATTTGTTCGACTCTCGTAGGTAGCTTGGTATAGAGAGAGCGAGAGAGAGAGCTAAGATGTGCGTGTTTTATCAATTTAGACTGCCGCGCACCAATTATAGATGGGGTTTTGTTCTTGGAATTTAATTTTCGTTTAGACAAAGGAGGATTAAGAGAGTTTATAGGATGAGCAGGTTAAGATGTGTGTGTGTGTGTGTGTGTGTTTGTTTCGCATACGTTGCGAGATCATACGGGTGAATACACAACAGAGCTCCGAGATCATTTTTCAATCCGAGATCAGACCCCCTGATCTCGTTTGTTTTTGTTGCATATCTTGACAGGTAATGCTCATACGAGTATTTATATGCAATTTTTAGCATGATCTCGTTTTGAGT
This sequence comes from Sweltsa coloradensis, assembly GCA_024449915.1. Lineage (NCBI taxonomy): Eukaryota > Metazoa > Arthropoda > Insecta > Plecoptera > Chloroperlidae > Sweltsa > Sweltsa coloradensis. Next base: position 798 of record JAMZAV010015682.1, on the reverse strand, counting down.
GTGTATACGAATTTTTAGTTCGCGAGTGTACCCACCAGGGCTGCGCTGCAATAGCGCCTATACACACGGTTCACACACCGTACAAACATCACGCATTGTTCGAGATCATTTTCAAATTTGAATCAGCCAATCAAATGCTTTACACAGTATGGTGTTCCACGCACGATTAGAGATCATTCCGAATGGTTTTTAAATTTGAAATATTTAAGCATCCAATCAGATGCAATACACAGAACAATGTTTCACACACGTTTAGAGATCATGCGGAGCCTTTTAAATTTGAAATATTTGAAGCGTCCAATCAAATGCAATACACATAATGACATTCCAGCTGCTTAAGAGATCATTCCAAATTTATGTTAATTTGGAAATAATCTACATCATTTAAATAATGTATGGATGCGTTGGTACAACGCACGCCAACACAACATATTTTCAATCACATGCGAGCCACCTATATTCTATCTACAACGCCATACCATCTAAAATATGGGGACACACCGACTAACATACCACTTACTTCTTGAAGAACGATAAATAAAATAATTAATTATATATTTTGTTGTTGGTGGTTAACTCTCGCCAACACAAGATATTTTTAATCACATGTCAGCCACCTATATATTTTATCTACGTTAGACCATCTAAAATATGGGTACACACCGACCCACATACCACTTACTTCCTGAAGAACGTTAAATAAAATATGTAATTATATACTCGTTGTTGATGGTTAACTCACGCCAACACAAGATACTTTCAATCACATGCCAGCCACCTATATTATGTTCTATCAAC
>JAMZAV010015681.1:0-11714 GCA_024449915.1 Sweltsa coloradensis | reverse complement strand
GCTACTACTAAACTGTACGATACTAGTCACTCACAGGTCTTTTTCTTAATGATCCAAACTGTGCTCGTTTGCAAGTTATACTGCAAGCTGAATCTCCTACTTTAAATTGAATTAAAGTAGGCCATACGGTACTCGTATAATTGTAATCATTGCCATGGATGACTGATAAAGCGTCTGTAGCTTAGTTAAGCGAGCGAAGCGAGCGTTTCCATTTGACTCTGCCGGAAAAATTAGTCACTGGTTTTGTTTTGTTTTTTTTTTGTTTGTTTGTTTTTTTGTTTGTATGTCTCGCCATAACGTTCGAACGGAGGCTCGGATCGAGTTGAAATTTTGACCATCCGCAAGCTTCGTTCTCGATTGAATGCCATTAGTTTTGTGGCAAAATCGTTCAAAAAGTTAAAAAGTTACATTAAAGTTAACCGAAAGTTTTTTTTTCAAACTAAACGGCGACAAAATCTGAGATAGCCAAATCATTTAGAATGTCCGTCCGGTCACGAATATGTTAATTTTATTTTGATCCGATAAGTAGTGTAGATGGAAATTACATTATAACAAAAGTAACGTTGCCATGACAACGAAAAGACGCGCGAAGTTTCTAATGCACTGCCACCTAGAAGTAATCAAAATACTTTCGAGGAAGCAGTCTATTATTTGTCAACAAAGAGTTTAATTAAATAGTTTTCCCAAGGAGTCAAGGTCCTCTAGATGGCGGTGGATGCAATGTGGGTCTAGCTATAGCACGTGCTCGCTTATCAACGCGTCCAACAGAGCGTTTCCTAGTTATTTAACATAGTATTTTATTGGGTACCTCATACCTCTATACAGGGATTGAACACTGCATGATGTAAGTTTTCTTTTAATACAAAATCTAGGGTTTTAGGTCAGCCATTGTAATTTAAATTTTTGTGTTATTTTACTATAAATCTACTTTTAAATTTAATACAATATTTTAAATTTGATTGCAAGAAGTGTTAATGTATTTTTTTTCTTGGTTTGTTTCTTTTAGATACAAGGATATAAAAAAATATAAATATAAGTGAATAAACAAATAACTATGGGATACTGACACAATTGTGAAACCTCCTGACTCTAGTGTCCACTTTAAACTGTGCACGCAAATGACTGACAACGTACGGTTCCTTGCACATCATCATATTTTAGTGAGGTACTATTAGTTTGTGTACAGAAAGTTGCTCACCTTTTGACAAAACAAAACACTGCTGCAGAATTGTCCATCGTGCTGAGACTGGGCCCTCGCTACGAGGAGAACCAACGCGATATTAAAGTAACATCACAACGACGTCGGTTGGACCCAAGCATTCACTAGATCTTCAGCTAGAAGCATGCACTTTGTCTGAACTGGTCAGTCTCTAGTTGGCAGTGGATTGATTTCAAAGAACTTTGCTCCGTAATTATCTATGTAGTTATTATAATATCAAGTATGCCTTATAATACTCTATATTCTACAACATGGTTACCTGTAACAATCAAAGTTTGTTTAGTTGTTTATCAGTATCACCTAACAAATTGCTATGTTTTTAATAAGTTAAGTTAAACCCCTGTTACACTATCAACTTGTTGACAAGTCTACATTCTGAGTGTGTCACCTCCATCACATTTCCATGCTATCTACATCTGGTCAACAAGTTGATAGTGTAACATGGCTTTTAGATAACAGTTGTAAATGTTCAATTTTTTTATTTTTCTAATGTCTATCACCTGTTTTGGTAGGTACGAGCTTGTGTTGTCAGTTGTGCACTGAGCCGCGCGTCTCTACGAAATGAGTTTTGTCCAAGTTCCATGTATCCTAGATCCATTTTGAGCTAGGCTGAAATCTTATGTAAGAAACAAGAAGTAATTTACTGTAGACCGACTAATCTATAGATACTGGTTGTGTACATAGTGTACCTACATTCTATACTTGCAGTCTCTGGTTTAATCATGGTTTGCAGCTAGGATATGTATGTTCATAGTAAAAAGATACAAAACTTATTTTTCTGTAAAGAGATTAACAAAAAGTCAAAACTGCAGTATTTCTATTCTCATTTTACAAAGATGTTAAAAGTTTGCAAAGCCACACAGTTTTTGAGCGAGCGTCTCTCCTTGACCCTTATGGCTTGAATGTCTGTTTTTTTGTTTTTTTTTCTGTTACTGCTTCGGTACAGGTCGTACGGTTTCTCTGATCGACCTGAAATTTTTCACACATGTACATACTACCTATGCGGGTTGCTGTATAGTTTTTTAACAAAATCCGATCGTTGGTTATAAAAAATAAAAAATTAAATTAAAAAATTAAAAATATGTTCTGATCGTTATGAAATTTTGCAGGGTCAATAAGTACAACATTCTCTCGGTGTGTTGCACGTACCGGTGCTCACTCAACAACGCGACGGGACTTTAGCGTTTTATTTTCCTAGTTATAGAAATTCCACAACACTAGGTTTGGCTATGTATTTAATGGGTTGACTTAATTTTGTGTTTTCCCTTTGCTTCATTTCTTCTGGTGAAATACAGAAATATAGAGAAGTTTAGGAAGAAATGAATGAGATATTTATAGTATATATTATCATGTACACCATCGATCATCATAAGTAAATCAAGGGGTCTGGAAGGTACCTACCGTTATCAACCTCACTCGTGAATCTTCGATTTGTTCCGGCGTTGCTATATTCACAGAACCATCTCTCGCTGACGTCATATAACAGGCAGTGAGGAAACATGGTAGCCCTATTTAATGTAGCATTTAGCCTATTGGTTCTTTTAAACACTGGGCCCAGGGCGTAGTTAATATTTGAACAAGGTTTGTATATATTAATGGATTCACCAAACACTGCATGACCTTAACACAGTCAATTAGGACCAGTTTTTCTAGTGACATAAATAGGGCAAGCTATCCACTCCTTGCCCATCTGCTGGGTACTAGCTTTGTGTATTTGACTTGTATTTACTATTTAGTATTGTGCCCTTTAGAACAAATCCTAGATTTGCCTAGTGAGTTTCGGTGGTGTCGGTAAAATATTACCCTCGATTTACTTCTGACCCCGATCGATCGTACATACCAATACTTCCTTGCAAGCTGAAGTAGTAATTATGCAAATTAATATTGATAGCCTTAACGAGTCGATACGAGTACGACCTATACAGTATCCCACGTAAGTGTAATATATTATCTGTGTTAAGGGATGGGATAGTCGCGAAATTAAAACCACGCGAAATTACCGTTTTCATTGTGAGATCTCGAGAACTCTGCAAAATATCTAAAAACTGATTCTAGACCGAATTGTGGTTTTGTTGGAACAATAGAATACAAGGAAAAATATTTAAATATAATAATTGGTGTGCATTGTTTTTAAGATATGCATTTAAATTAATTTAAAATTCTAATAAAAAACTTAATTACCATCACATTACAATATTTTTTCTTACATTATATTGTTCTAACAAAACTACAATTCGGTCTAGAATCAGTTTTAGATTTTTTTGCATCGTTCTCGAAATATCACGAAAAAACTGTAATTTCGCGTGGTTTTAATTTCGCGACTATCCCATCCTCTTAAGGGCCATGGAGGTATATAATTTACAATTATTTTTCATCAACCATCACTTTATCTTGCTTCTGGCATGGTTAATTTCAATAATTTGTGTTCACTAATACCCACTTCTTTTTATCTTCCCACAAATAATTGGTATCAGTATTTACAATGGTTATATGATGGTTGTACTTGCTACACCATCTGTTATGTAGTTGAACAAGTTGCAAATAAAATATAAATAGTACAAACTACAATGTATTATTTGTGGGTGCATTTATATAGGCACTACTTATTACTTTTATTTTGTTAACTACATAATTAATCATTATCTGGTACCTGTCAACATGCCTTCAAATGAAATAAAATAAATATTAACTGATTATTGGTAGACATGCGCCAGTCCTGAACAGTCCTTGGAATCCAAACGATTTGTATGAATTCCGGTTGGATGATGTGACTGAAAAGCAGGAATAGATTCCCGTCTGTAAATTAATAAAGACTATTCTGCTGGTGGTCTTAATGTGTGGGCCTTTGTAGCTCGCCAAACAGTGTGCTGTAGTTGTACTACATGCTTACAAGTGTTACCTTGTCTTGTTTATATGTATGTATAGTCTTAGCTGTTGTTGTGGTGAAATGATAACATAGTACAATCCCAGAACTTATGTGGCCCTTGTGAATTCAACTCGTATATTGAAGAATAACCAACTACTATGCGCATACATAGTACCACAAAACCACGCCTATAACATTTTCTCTGCACATTCCAAGAAGATTTGCAGAGAGCCGACACAAAATACTGAGAGCAGTTTATAAAGTTTTCATATTACTATTTGCAAGACTTTAACAAATTAATTAGTATTTACAAGTACTATTCGTAGTCTCCATTGCAAGTATATGATAATCTTGAAATCTTTTAACTTGTGCCTTTGCTTATTTTATAGGCCTTAATTGCCTTCGTACTTGTCTCCTTCTGACTTGCCCTGTCTAGAGCTTAGCGCATACACAGTTCTTCGGGATGTAATTTGAATACTACCGAACTGTTTGTTTTCAGGATATGGTACCGCCTTATCAAGTTTGACTCAGTTTAGTACTAGATAATTAGTACATTACTGTATTACTGTAGATCATTTTCATTACAAATTACTAGTGAGTAATAATTATTTACAAATTTTCAAAATGTACTTGATGTAAATTAATTAATTAATATTTATGTGACATATTATATATGAAGGTATTTTGTTGCCCCTATTTAATAACAGAAGGTACCGCTAGTGGTACTGCTTTGTAAGCTCATATTTTCAAGAAAATGTTAATAAATATGTTGTAAAAAGTGTACTCGTCTTCTCTTACCTGGAGTGAACCTTGGCATTTACGTTTCGTGTTTGTAAGCGTTATTTGTTTGCCTAGTAAATGATTTCACGTGTGGAATTATGGCTGTTATGCATGTAGATGACATCACGTGCTCAATGAAGCATACACCTATGGAGATTGCTGACAGTCCTCAATGGGCTAATCGCTAATCAGATGAGGTGTAAGATACATTAATTTTGTACAAGGTATGTCACAGAGTAACGAAATCTGTATTCGGTTCCAATAGTCGCTGGAACCGGGTATCCCGAATCCGCAAATAGGTTGCGCGTGCAGCTGGTTATGAGAAAAGCCCCAGCCATCGGAGGCCTTTTGCCGTAGGATTTTTAAAACGCGTTTTGAGGCTTTTTGAGTGCTTCATTGAGCGACCATTGCCACCAGCCGCAAGCAAGTGTCCAATGTCGTTTCTCGGAATGCAGTGTGGTCATTTTTGTCAAACAAGTAACTATCTGAGAAAGATTCGAATCCTTAAGATGGATTCTGGTAACCGGGGTACCCTATGAGTATGACATCCCCAATTTGTACCCTGACAAATAGGTAAATTAAAAATTTTGACAAATTACCTATAATGATAACAATTTTGCATTCTAACTTGAACTTTTTTTTCAGCGATCATCTCTAACCTGGAAATCGTTCTCAACTTGCATAGAAGCTTCACGTATACAAAAAGTGTGGAGATAAAAATGTGATCACCACCCTAAAACGACTGATACTATATTACTTAATTGTTACCTATTATTTTAAGAAACTCGTTAATATTGAAATTTTGCAAAATAATTAAGCAAATTTTATTTGAATCTATTGTATTGTACTTTGGAGAAATTTTTGTCAGTGCTATGTACTTGATCAAGGTATAATACTTATAGAGAATTATTATTATCATAGGTGAGATATATACATATTATACTAGTGTATATATATTTTTTTAAATTATAGTACCTACCTACGTAGTACGAACTTTAAATTATTGAAGACATCAAATTAATCTATAATTCTTATTTGTTTTGAGAATAATACAATAACCTGAATGAGGTTGAAGACACTTGGCAATCTAAAGATAAAGATGTTTAGTAGAAGTAGAACTGACAACTCAATGAATGCCACTGTTAAGTGCCAACCTCTCGCTCATACTGCAGAATGATCCTAGCTCAAGTTAGAATAGCTCAAGTTAGAACTACATGAATGTAATATGTAAATACAAAATAGTGGTTTCATTTGGCAAACAAAAAATTAAATGCAATAATAAAATATTTCAGAATAATCCAATTTACTGGTACGGTACAAGGTAGGGTTTGTCTTTGTCAGGAATAAAAACTAAATTGTGTACTCAACACATAAATTCAAAAGTGCATATTGAAAGTTTTGCAAACTGAAAGAAATCTTTTCATTTTCTGATGTATGCTTTGTTTAAACTTTCACAATTTCAACTTTTCAAAGGATGTTCATGTAAAAACATTCGTGGGCTAGTTTTTTAAACCCATCCGTCTGTTTTGTGTAGTATTTAGTTTTTGTATTCTCCCCCCCCCCCCCCCCCCCCTCCTTTACAAATACAACTCAACTTTACAATGTTACAGCGGTGTATCTTATAAAAGGTAGTTTAAGCACAGATAATATTACCATTACACCTATCTGTGGTTTAATAAGTGCACCTTTTGTTTAGTGGTATTAGAAAAGCCTACTACAAAACTAAACTTAACACTAAAAAAGTCCAATGATAAAAACACAGTTTAGTAGCATTCTTGGCACAGAAAAGGTTGAGAAATGCAGGTTTCAAACTGAAAAGGAACCAAATAACTATGACTTTTAATTAAACCTTGAATATCCTTAATTGTAGATTTGTATTTTATTTTCAAATTCAAACGATTTCATACTGAATATCTTGTAGAACAGGGACCGTTTAAAACCCGTTCTCACGGAACCTTTAACACACATTGACAACATTGATTAGGAACCATAGGTCCATCCAAGTGACCATCCAAAAACAATAAATCCAGACAAAATATATATTATTTGTTATAAGCCATGTGGCATAGGCAGGAAAATAATCGTGTTCAATGAGAAGGGGGGGGGGGGGGGGACTGGATACCGCTCTGAAGACAGGCAGTCATTCATAACAATAATCAGTGGCGTAACTACGGCGACCGCCCCCCCCCCCAAAAAAAAAAAAAATTCGGTAAGAAAGAGGGCGACGGGGGGCACAATTTTTATTTGACATAAGGTATTTACTGAGATATATTGATATATTTTTTTTATTTTTAGATTTTTATAGCCTACATCTTTTATAAAGTTTTTGTCCCAAAAACACGTCAAAGTACTCAAATCACACTTTTCGAAACAAAAAACTACCGGGTGTGTTCGCCCCGGATCCGCATCAACTGGGGGGGCCATCCCCTCAGACCCCCCATCGTCTCCAATAGTGTACTTTACCCAGGAAGAAGCGAATACCCATTGTTTTTGGTTGACACCACTGACTGTACCCAATTCTCCGTTCACTAATAACGCTTACCACTGATCTTAGGAGGCTACAGAAATGTTCGCCCCCTGGAAAACAAGAGCTAGTGAGTAGTTACGCCACTGACAATAATATTATATAATTACGAACTAGAACCAGCAGAACCTTGGGCTTTACGAAAATGTTCCAATCCATGGTGTTGCTCCTGCACTAGGTGGCTTGTTCGATCTCTGCACTAAACTAAACTAGAGTGACACCTTGTTCGCTCTCAGCTCAGATCGCTCGTCACGAGTCTGACCCCGTGACGTCACTAGATGAACCGTTTCCCAACTAGGAAGCGAACTAGCTAGAGAGTCCACCCTAGAATTTTTGAGAGAGAGAGACTCCACCTTAGCTGACAGAAGTGATAGAGAGAGAGAGAGAGAGAGAGAGAGAGTTATGCTTAGCTGACAGAAGTGAGAGAGAGAGGGAGAGAGGGGTTTATGCTTAGCTGACAGAAGTGAGAGAGAGAGTTCCCCTTTTGCTGACGGGAAAAGAGAGAGAGAGAGAGTTCCTTTTTGCTGACAGAAGAGAGAGAGAGAGAGAGAGAGAGAAAAGAGAGAGAGAGAGAGAGAAAAAGAGAGCATCGGTTCGGCCCTTTTGAGATCTTGGGTCACTTCGCGGCGCGAGTGACTTACCGACGTCTCGCTGGGGCCTGGGGTCACTGACCTTCCTTGCTCGGGAGATCTTGCTGACAGGACGCGAGATAGGGGTTGGGAGGGGGGGGCAAGAAAACGGTTGAGCCCATTAGCGTTCTGCGTTGGGCTCTAAGGGCCAAAGTCCCCTCAAGTTATCTCCAGTCACTTAGGCGACTGCCAGTAGTATGGTGGGAATTTCCCCCTGCAGATCCCCACCACCACCACCACCACCACCAAAAAAAGTATTGTTTGTTTTTAGGTTTTGTGATAAAGAAGTAAACACCCAAATGTGTTGGGTTGGGTGTTGTGTTGGTGCTTTCTTAAATCTCAGGGAGCCCTTGGGAGGATAGACGTTGGATTGCTCCAGACGAAAATATGAGACAATAAGGCAAAAGTTTTAACTAGCAGAACCAAGAACTTTTATTTTTTTATTGTTATTTTGAATAGGTAGGCAGGCCACTTTTTGCGCTTGACCGCTTTGTCAGTTTCTTTTGCCCCCGTATCGTAAGGGTCGAGGCACGTCGTATGTTGTCCCTGGAACATTAAATTGACCACGCAGTGCTAGCTATCGACGCTAGGTCGCAGCACCGTACGGTACCCCTGCAATGGACGCGCAGGCAGCCCGCCTGTACACCACACCAGACCAGCAGTGCTAGCTATCGACGCTAAAGGGGCAGCACCGTACGGTACGCCTGCAAAGTGACGCGCAGGCAGCCCGCTGTACACCCGGAACATCACCCCAAAAATAATTTTTCATAAATAAATCGCTCCAATAGAAAATTATGAGTCATTAAGGCAAAAGTTGTAACGAGCAGAAAGCAAGGAGGTTTATTTATTTTATTGCCTAGTCTCAAAGATGTATCTTGAACAGGTACTGAGATAAAGTTATTTTTGTACGTGCACTCTTACACTTTCGCATTCCATAAAGGCCGTATAAAATCAATATCGATCATCACCGAAATAATTATATTTTATTGGCTGCTAAACTGGTAGATTTTATTCACATGTAGTTCAAATTATTTCTGTTGATAATACACTTTGTTTTTGTTTTTCTATGCAAAGCGGGACAAAATGTCTTGGTAATCGAACCTGGTAAACTCATATTGCAACAACATGAGTATTGAGTTGATTGATTTATTATCCGTCAGCATTTGGCTTTATAACTTTAGAGACAGCTTATTCAATAATTTAAAAAAGGTAGACGTTTAATAAATAATACATTCAAGGTGTCACTGGTTCTATACCAGATGCATCGTCAAATCCTTTCTTGGGGTTTCCCACTGATCAACAAATCGGTACAAAATACCGCCAAACGAAAAAATTCATGAGAAGACAAACTGTAAAAAAATCTCAGTCAAGCCTCTAGAAAACCAGTTGAAAATTAATGTCACAAAAACATAACTACTACGTTGACTGGTGCTTGGGCGAATTTAAGTTTGAAATTATTTTTAAGAGGCGATATTAGCCGTGTGCACGATCAAAACAATTTGAAAAAATGGTTTTGCTTTCTAATAGAGCCAGGTTCAAAGCCATTTACTATATTTTGACTTGGTAGTATTTGGGGAAATAGAAAAACGCGGTCGAACAGCCTTAACTAAGCACCTTTGCATTTAATTTCGATGAAATTGCGACAGAATGGAACTCATTATTTTGCAAAGTTTTTATTTTACTTTTTTTGGGCAACAAAAAGTAGAGCTACATTGTATGTTTTGGGTTGGGACGACCTGTATTGACCCTTTGATTATATGATTTCCAAAGTTACAGTGTTGGGGAAAAATTTTATTAAAGCATCTAGGTATAGGTAAAGATTATTTGGCTCAAAAGGATCTAGATACAGGTAAAGATACATTTTTCAAATGTATCTAGGTAAAGATACAAGATCTTAGTAAAGTACCTGATAGATACATAGGTACTTTTTTAAATAAATACTGATTACTAAATAAGTATGAATATGATAAGATGGCAAGTGATATGAGAACATCTTGAAGGGAAAGTAAGTTTTAATGGAAATATTATTACAACTTAACGGTGTGTGCACTTTGATACTTCCTTGTGATTGTAAACCTAGACGATTTTATTTTTAAATGTTTTCATTTATTTTTTTATTAACCTTTATCACAGAAGTCATTTTGAGCTCAAATGGAAGAATATATTATATCCCCTAGTCTAAAATACAAAATTTTAGTTGCGAGATCAATATAATTTGTTTCGATCATTATTCGTCCATTAATTTGGAGAATCAATATTTAATTCAATGCCAACAATGTTTCAAAAATGCTATCAGTTAGCCTGTTCTTAAAAGGGTAGAAATAATCCCTACACCCCTCTCCCCCCACCACCCACCCCACTGGACTGAATGCCCTAAATGCCCAAAACGATGGTGTATAAACGGTACTCAAGAAATTGATTAAATTTAAGATTTATGTATTTACAAGAATTTATTTGGAATGCTATTACTACCTCTAGGTCATGAAGAGAATTTGGCCTAGAGATCGTAAAAGGCGAGAAAAGAGAAAAAATCCATCTCTGAAATATCAGCCACAGATGATAGAGTACACTACGTGGGTGTACTCTATTATCTGTGCATCAGCTATGTAGGGAAGTATTTTACTTCCCAAAACTAGAGGCGAGCTCTGGCCAGCGACATGAAATACTTCCGCCATATCCTCTAGGATAGAGTGGAGCATTATGATCTAACGGTTGTGACCAAATAAACCAAATCTAGAATTTTACTTACAATGTGCAAACAAAAATTTTATTAATTTGACAGAAAATATCTTGTATCTTTGTATCTGAACTTGCTGAAGATACACAAAAACAGTATCTAGATACAGGTACAGGTACAAATTTTTATTTGTATCTAGTTGTAGGTAAAGGTACCTAGATACATGTACCTAGGTACTCCCCAACACTGCAAAGTTATTATTTAGTAATAGTTAGTAGTAGTTCGTTAGTAATATCAATTAACAATGCTGTAATTTTATTGCTTTATTCAAAGTGTGAATCAAATTATGAAATAAGTATTATCCAAAACGCTAATTAATTTGCTAAAATTTGGTCTCGAGACTATTTAGCTCCATTGTGTATCAGATAAACGGATTTCTCATTTTGGAGGTGTAATTTATCTTCGATTTAGGTTCGGTCAAATCCAAATTATTTTGTTACCTTATTGTGTCATTATACCCTGTTGTTAGCAAACTACTTTAATTTATGTATTAGTTTTATTTAGCTTCTTTGTATATTAATGATTGGATGAGCGAAGCGAAGACTTCAATTTCACTGATCCCCCAAAAAATCAGCTCGGGTGTATTTTTTGTATTTTTGTATTTTATGTCTTTGTCTGTTTGTTTGCTCTCTACCGGGCAAACGGCATATGCGATATTGATGAAAATTTGAGGGGACCTTCGAAATCTCTGAACTTAGACTTGCTATGTTTTTGGGTACAATCGAAGAAATATTCTCGTGAATATCGTACTTTTAAGACTTTTTCGATTTTAATGCGATTTTTCCGTGATATTTGGCTCGCGACCGGGCAAACGGCTACTCCGATCTTGATGAAACTTTATGGGAACGTTTGAAATCATTTAATTAGATATGTTATTGATTTTAGGACATATGAAAAGAAATAGTTTTTCCATAGAAATCGTATTTTGGATATTCCCTATATATTTTTGTGGGAAAACA
>JAMZAV010015680.1:0-12043 GCA_024449915.1 Sweltsa coloradensis | reverse complement strand
AAAATCTAATTTTTGAACAAATTACATTGTCGTTTGAAGGATAACCTTGATATATTACTATTTTGAACAATATTACATTGTCTTTTTTAAGCCAATTTTTCTAAATTTTTGAAAAAAAATTCCCTTTTCTTTAGAGTACCCACTAAATATTTTCGACATTTTCAAGCATTTTTGACCTTACCACGACTGACCCAATGACCTTGGCCATTGCTTTTATCAGATCTTACACCCAAAATCATGTGTGTGATACTATTGCATGTGATAAAAATGGATGTCAACATGAAACGTCACCAAAATGTAGAAGAAAATCCCAATATTGTACAAAATTGGCAATTGGACCTAATTTGGGTCACAAAAGGTCAAATATTAAATTTTACTATATTTCATGATTATTACAATTTATATGATTCTTAAATCTATTAAAATTTAAAAAAAAAAAATTGCAAACAATGAGAAATTAATTTATAAAAATAGTGGTAATTTGACCTTTGACCTTGAATTTCGGGTGGGAAAGCTACCGCTGCTGCTGGTCTATCATAGATATTCGGAATCGTCTCTTCAAGACCTTTTAGTGATATAGGTCAACCTTTGCCCAAATTTTAAACCCACATTCCCATTATGCAAAGGACTATTATGATGTTATATTTCCTTTTTTAGCAACCTATAAACACATCCATGTAAAACACAATAAATTAATAGAAGCAAAATAAATATCAAATAAAAGAGGTGCAATGGAGGGAGCGAGTCCAGTGTGATAAAGGGTCAATAGTTGATGACAATTACATGGAATTTGTAAGTACTGAGCAGTTGTTTGTACAGTTGTAATTAAAAGTGCTGAATGGCACTAGCCAGCTCTGTTGTCACTTCAACACCTCCAGACAAACTTCCCAAAACCACCCTTTAGAAAAACCCTGATCCCCATGCTCGTGCTTTTTAAAATTTTATAGTGTACGTTAAAAAAAATGGGTTATAAATATAAAGAAATTGTAATTAATAATTTCATAAGAATTGACTTTTGACTATTCACTATCAAAATAAATAAAAGATAACGATATTTCGAAAGTTATCAACCAATTTGAAAGACATGACAGCAGAATGGGCTTCAAACAAAAAAAACAAAAAACAAACACTGCCATCTGTGCAAAATACGTGGACCAAAGAAACATAAGATGTGGTTGTAGTAAACCAGTAAAATAATCTATAAAAGTCACAAAAACACAAAGGAATTCACGGCATTTCTGAAAAACAGTTAGTTGACTTGACTTGACAACCTGGACCTTTGAAAAGGCGAAAATTTTTGGGACTTCTTACACAGTTTGGAATATTTTTTGGTGTGAAGGGTAAAATATTAAATGATTTCGTTTTTTTTTTAAAACAACGTTATAAATTTAAATGTACTAAAAAGTAAAAAATAAATTTTCGCCCAACAAATTTTTGCTTTACTCGGAAAATAAAAGCGTTGGGCGCTACCGGTTTTGACATATGGAAGGAAAGGCCCAACGCTTTTAATTTCCGAGTAAGGAAAAAATTTGTTGGGCGAAAATTTATTTTTTACTTTTTAGTACATTTAAATATAAGCGTTGTTTAAAAAAAAAAAAATTCATATAATATTATTTTATACTTTTTAGTCTTAACGATAATGTATTTATTTTTTATATTTTTTATATTATATTATATAGTATTATATTATATTATTACAATCCATTCCTACCGTGATGGATAACAGTAGTTGCACTGGCCCCAAAACTCCAGTCCGATCAACTGTGAAGTCGAACCACGCGAGGGGAAACGCAACTATGCGTACATGGTGAATGACTCACCGCACGGGATTGAATTGTAAGTGGAGCGCGGTGAGCGCTGACGCCGCATAGCAATAAAGGACAGATAGACATACACACAGACAGACAGACAAAACAGACAACAAACACATGAAGCGGGACATGTGTTTTGTGAAAAAATTTCAGCTCGATCAGACTTTGGGAAGTGGGTTGAAATATCAATTCCATATAAAACGTTAATTTTTAAATTACGATGAAATTAATTGATTGATTAGTGAATCTTTTAATTGATTCATCTATTGTCATCAAGAATATACGTCTGTGTGAAAAATTTAAAGCTCGATCGGACATTGGGAAGTGGGTGAAATATCGATTCCCATATAAAATTTTAATACTAGAAAAAACGCTAAAGTCCCGTCGCGTTGTTAAGCGAAGCACCGGTACGTGCAACACGACCCGAGGACGACATTTCCCATAACTGTAACATACCAATTAGTCTTTAAGGTCTTGACCGATTTAGTTGAAGATTTTTTAAAATAGGAGAGGATGGTTTAAAATCCACCGCCATCTAGAGGACCCTGACATCATTTCTTTGGGGGAAAAACTATTTTAACTCTTGATTACTTCTAGGTGGCAGTGCATAGTGACCAGAATTCTTGTGCGACTTTTCGTTGCCATGGGTAACGTTACTTTTGTTAAAATGTAATTTCTATCTACACTACTTATCGGATCAAAATAAAATTAACATATTCGTGACCGGACGGACATTCTAAATGATTTAGCTACCTCAGTTTTTGGGTCGCAGTTCAGTTTTTTTTAAAAATTTTTAGATTAACTTTAATGTAACTTTATTAAGCGAGCGTAGCGAGCGTTCCACTTGACTTTTATGGCTCGAATGTCTGTTTTTTTTTTTTTTCCTTTTTGTTACTGCTTCGTTTACAGGTCGCACCGTTCTTGTTTCGACCGGAATTTTGCACACATGTTCATACCCCCTAGGGGGGGTTGCTGTATAGTTTTGTGACAAAATCGTTCAAAAAGTAAAAATTTACATTAAAGTTAATCGAAAGTTTTTTTTTAAAAACTTAACGGGACAAAATTTTGAGGTGGCCAAATCATTTAGAATGTCCGTCCGACCCACGAATATGTTATTTTTATTTTGATCCGATAAGATATGTAGATGGAAATTACATGTATAACAAATTTCCCGTTACCATGGAAACCCGGAAATTTCGCTCAGTTTTTTTGGCTCATGATAGCGGTTTCGAACGGAGGCTCGGATCAAGTTGAAATTTTGACCATCCGCAAGTTTCGTTCCCGATTGAATGCCATTAGTTTAGTGGCAAAATCGTTCAAAAAGTTATAAAGTTACATTAAAGTTATCTAAAGGTTTTTTTTTAAACTAAACGGCGACAAAATCTGAGGTAGCCAAATCTTTTAGAATGTCCGCCCGGTCACGAATTGTTTATTTTATTTTGAACCGATAAGTAGTGTAGGTAGAAATAACATTTTAACAAAAGTAACGTTACCATGGCAACGAAAAGTCGCACAAGAATTTTGGTCACTATGTACTACCACCTAGAAGTAATCAAGATTTTTTAAAAGATTTCCCAAAGAAATATGTCAAGGTCCTCTAGATGGCGATGGATTTTATCCATTCTCTCCTTTTTTACAAATTTTCAGCTAAATCGGTCAAGACCTTAAAGACTTATTGGTATGTAAAAAATTAGGGGAATGTCGTACTCGGGTCGTGTTGCACGTACCGGTGTTTCGCTCAAACAACGCGTCCAAAACTGAGCGTTTTCCTAGTAATTTTTTGGACGATTTTGCACAAAACTAATGGGCATTCAATCGGGAACGAATTTGCGGAGGGACAAAAATTTCAACTCGATCCGAACCTCCGTTCGACTGCTATCATGAGCCAAAAAAAGCTGCGTGAGTTTCCGTTGCCATGGTAACGGTACTTTGTTATATGTAATTTCCATCTACACTACTGATCGGATCAAAATTTAAAATTTAACATATTCGTGACCGGACGGACATTCTTAATGATTTGGCCACCTCAGATTTTGTCGCCGTTTAGTTTGAAAAAAAAAACTTTCGATTAACTTAATGTAACTTTTAACTTTTTGAGCGATTTTCCACAAAAACTATACAGCAACCCGCATAGTTGGTATGTAATGTGTGCAAAATTTCAGGTCGATCAGAGAAACGGTGCGACCGTATCGAAGCAGTAACAGAAAAAAAAAAAAAAACAGACACAATGCATTCATGCAGCAATGAAAAGATGCGGATATCCTTGCGATGTCGAGGTGGATATTTAAGTGGAACAGATGCAACAGTTCTTTTCATCCCGCTGTCCAAGGTTGACCTTTTGAATAGTTAAAAAACTTTACGGGATGCAAAGCTGAGTTATTACAGAAAGAATAATATGTTGAAATAATAACTTTTTTCTCTTTGATTAAACGAGGGAGGGGAAAGCGAACCGAGGTCTCCATTCAACTCAAACGGCTCTCATTCTGTGATTCGGGTGTGTCTGTCTGTCTGTATGTACGTCGAAAATCAGCCGAATTGCTGAACAGATTTCGCTGAAATTTTAAACAGACACCCGGGTACGAGTTTACTGAGAACTGTTAACAAAATCAGTACATCCTTTGCGATTTAATCCTACAAATAAATAAAAATGTGATATCGATAGCGTTTGTATGGGTAGTAGCTAGCGGGACGAGATCAGCGTGGCGGGCATTGCATAGTGGAAAACCAATTTTTAGCCTACCGCAGGGGAGGGTTGGGGCTCGATGCCCGTTGGTTAGAACTTTTTTTTATATTTTAACACCCACATATTATTTTAAGGGTGTTAAATGAGAAAAAAAAATTAGGTGATTTGTTTTATCTTGGAAATTTGTTAATATTTCACGCTTATACGTTTTTAAAAACGATTCGCATTTTGAATGTTCAATTTTAACTAGGGAAACGCCAAAGTCGTTTTTAAACGAGTAAGTGAGCCTAGTGTTGAGTTCCCGGGAACATCCCCTTTCCTTCCCATACTAAGGCTGGATCTAGCCCAGTATGGGGAATGATACTGGGTACTATACACATAACTCACTCACTCGTCTAACAACGACTTTGTCGTTTCCGTGTTGAGTTTTTGGGAACATCCCCTTTCCTCCCCTATTTCTAAGGCTGGATCTAGCCCAGTATGGGGAATGATACCAGGTCCAATACATATGGCTCACTCACTCGTTTTACAAAAGACTTTGTCGTTTCCTAGTTATATCAAGAATAACACTTGAAACATTATTTGTTAGAAAAAGGCGGGTATTTTAACCAACCATTCCTTAGAACCTCGGTTATGTGTGGTGCAAATTACCCGCATACACTTTTGATTAAAAGAAAAAATCCCACCAATACAAAAATTTTCCCAAAAAACAGTCAAACTCTCCTTAGAAGTCTTCGGCTGTGAATGCTGTGAGATATAGAAGTTGAGCCAAGCTTTTTATTTTTCTCCTAGTTTCGCAGAAGTAAGATCATTGCGCCTGTTGACGAGCGCCAAGCCAAAACCCTTTTCGTGGTTAAAAAAGTAAAATTTTAAACTCAAAATCATAAAAAAATTACTTGGGGATGGTATTTGATTTTATTACGAGAACTCTAAAAAGTCATCGGCCAAGCAATGGACGAGTAGTCTAACTCCGCCCCCTGACGTTACGACTCAAAACAGTGCTCAAAGATGGCCGTACTGTGGGACGATTTTTAAATGACAGCCTTACTGTACCACACTAAAGGGCTGGATTGCTGGATTTAAATGATCAATATGTGTTCTTTCACGATGTTCGTCAAGAGCTAAAATAGGAGGGGTGTATTACCACTCGTTTCCGAAGGGAAGTTAATATCAGATAGAATTAAAAAAATGTTTTACGAAGACATGTGATTTCAATTGCTTGTGGGCCTATAATGTTCTTAATTTGCATTCGTTGGATTCCGATTACAAGCAAATTCCTCATGACAAACTTAAGTGTTTGCGAGATGGAGCCCTGCCCCTGTGTTTACCCATTTTTTTATTTCCCGGACTGGCCAACTATCTTCATTCTAAACTTGCTTTTCGTAGGCAGGCTAATGAGTAGACCTGTTTAACGCCGGTCCTATAATTCTGCACAATACAGAGGCCTAAGCACTACACAGGCTACTTTTGTTTAGGTGTAGGACCTAAGACCTAGCTAGAATAGAATAGAATGTTTCTTTATTTCCAAAGTATTGCATACATAGTTAGTTTTATGTTTATAACACAGTTGACCCCTAAGATAATACAAGTGGGCCTACATCTAGTAGTAGGGTAGTCCTATATGGAAAGGAAAAAAACACCAAGGCCGAGCCTCTGCTTATTTTTAGGTTAAAAACTAACAGTTTTAGCCTTGATTTGCTTTTAAGGGAGGGGCCTAGGTCCAAAGCTTCCAAGGTTAAAGGCCTAAACTGTGTATAAATTATAAAGAGGGGTACATTTCTATGCCCTAAATCTTAGCAAAGAGGTGTGTATTTCCGAAGCCGTGTAGGCCTAGGATTAGAACCTAGGCCTCCGCCTACCCCTAGAGCTAAACCCAGGCCTACTTTTTTCGTATGATCTTGTGAACTTAAATAAATTAAATTAATTATGTTGGCCTAAAAACCCGAGACTAAACTTTAAAAAATGCTTTTAGAATAAAGGCTTTGGGTTTATAATCATTCTAAACCCAAAGGTATAGGGAAATATGATGACCACCGTTTTCCGAAGTCCACACATCCTCAAGGACCCTAAACATAGGACAATACAACAGCAGCTGGCTTCTTCTTTATTACATAGTCTTTAGCTAAGCCCATTCTAGAAAAATAACATAATTTTCAAGGATTTTTTCCACCCGTACGGGCGTAAAAACACGTTGAAGTCCATTGCGCCGACCACACTTAGGTTGCAGCTTGTCCCACAGTCGCGGCGCTACCTGTTGGATTTTTCGGAACTAGCTAAGCCCCGCCTTTGACTAGTTTTCCATTCGGTATTCCTAAATTTAAATTTATGGAATTTGCGATAAATATCGTGGCATTTCAATATTTATTAAATTTTTTTGTACCTCTGGAATTAACCGTATAGGTATTTTATCATAAATTTTCAAACTGGACTTCAACGTGTAAATAAATGTAAAAAGTTAAGTAAAATGCAAGTTTTATTTTCGGAACTTATGCCTCGAATTTTTTTTTGGGGGCTTATTCTTTTCAACCAAGTCTGTTTATCAATATGCTTTTATGCTTAATTCACATTTAATGCATAATATTTGGTAATGTTATTACCAACTGCTCGGCTGCTATCATCAACACCTGAGCGCGTGCATTTAAGTTCCCTCAGCTCCCACTCATAATACATCGTATTCGTAATTATGTTGTTTGGGGTTGAAATAAGTTTATTGGTCGTGACTGAGTAATTAAAACATGAATTGGCGGTAACACATTGCCTTCACCGACAGAAGAGAATCAATTTCCGGTATTCCCGTATATCCCTGGATGACGCGGCTAGACGCATTATCTGTGCATGAATACTAACCGTGTATTTCAAAGGATCGTGCACAGCTTGTGCTTTATTTGCTTGACCCAAATTAATGTTTAGTCATTGTCAATCTCCATCTCCCACTTGAGACCTCTAGCTTGCTCGTCAAGTCACGACGAATCATCATCGCACATATAATATCTGAAGCACAACAACCTCCCCTAACTAGTGAGGGACTCTGGGGTCATCACGAGTTTTGAATCTATACGTTATGCGTAAAATTTTGCTAAAAAGGGCAATAAATGAATGTTACTCAAATAGGGAAACGCCAAAGTCGTTGTAAAACGAGTAAGTGAGCCATGTGTTGAGTACCCGGTTTCATTACTTTCTTCCCCTACCTTTGGCCCACCTAGCCCATCATAGGCTAGAGAGGCGCATTATGGCCTTACAGTTGACGCGCCCGTATACCAAATAAACTTTTAAAAAACTATATTTATACGAATATAATTATCAAACTAAAATTCAAATGTTCCCGGGTACTCACCACATGATTCGCTTTACTCGTCTAACAACGACTTTGGCGTTTCCCAAGTCTAGTTGGCTTAAAGCGCCCTTATAGCCGAAATGTGGGGGGTGTGGGTTCAATCCCCTGGTCGGGAATGATTTTGTAATCCTAGATTGTATTAAACAATTATTAAAAAATGTTTGAAATTCATATA
The DNA here is from genome assembly GCA_024449915.1 of Sweltsa coloradensis. Lineage (NCBI taxonomy): Eukaryota > Metazoa > Arthropoda > Insecta > Plecoptera > Chloroperlidae > Sweltsa > Sweltsa coloradensis. The sequence goes on along the minus strand of JAMZAV010015680.1, from coordinate 4,040 downwards.
ACGCAGTGTAGTCCATATATGTGGCAATAGGGCCTACTATGGTAAGCATAGCCAGTACGAAATACGTGTAAATATTGCAAAGTTTACACAATCTCCGAGCGGAATTTGGGGGTACCTTGACGTTCAACATTCGATAGACCTTGCATGGGCACGGCATTTTCACAGCCAGGTTAATAACAAACAAAAAATATATTTTCAAAATCTAATCCATTGTAGTTAAAATAATTTCTAAACATTGGAAACCTATTTTTCCATTTATTATTTCTTGTAGGTTTTAATCGCAATGAATCTTGCTGATTTTGTAAGCAGTTCTCAATAAACTCATACCGGATGTCTGTTTAAAATTTCAGCGCAATCTGTTCAGCGATTCGGCTGATTTTCAACGTACACACACACACGCACACACACACGCACGCACGCAGACACACACGCACGCACGCAGATAAACAATAAGCGCCGTTTGAGTTGAATGGGGATCACTCCGTTCGCTGCGCTCACTCGTTTAAAAGTTCCATATATTTTTATTTAGTTTGACCGCCCGGAACCTAATTTTCATAAACTAGGGAAACGCCAAAGTCGTTGTTAGACGAGTGAGTGAGCCATGTGTTGAGTACCCGGTTACATTTCTTTTCTTCCCCCTACCTTAGGCCTACCTAGCCTATCATAGGCTAGAGAGGCGCATTATGACCTTACAGTTGACGCGCCCGTCCCCGTATATACCAACTAAACTTTAAAAAACTATTATTTATACGAATATAATTATCAAACTTAAATGCAAATGTTCCCAGGTACTCACCCCATGACTCGCTCACTCGTCTAACTACGACTTTTGCGTTTCCCTAGCCTAGTTGGCTAAGGAGCCCTTGTAGCCGAAATGTGAAAGAAGTGGCTTCAATCCCCTGGTCGGGAAAGATTTTGTAATTTCTAGATTGTATTTCAAAAATTATTAAACATGTTTTGAAATGCATATAACGCAGTGTAGTCCATCATCTGTGTCAATAGGGAACCTAAGTGGGCGTTGTCCGGTTCTCTCCGGTCAGCGTGGTATAGGTGATTAGCCGGTGCTAAATGTTTCGTAAGCGATAGCGCGTGAATCCGACCACGGACCGGAATTATATTCATACTGTAAGAAACTATAATCTTTCCTCTTTTGCGTGGATATACATAACTCTGCTCTATCACAAATATTACTGACATTTGTTTTGAGTTGAAGTAAACTCTACTTTTACACTGTTGCCAAACCTTCCAAACTGCTCATGAAAAAGCACGTAAAAACATTTTGTCCGTGGCATCAGCATAACATTTGGTATCCGACTTGCTTTGTGGCTACTGTGAGGTCACTGGGTTGTACTAGATTATTCATTACTAATAAAATATCCTTTTATGTGCCAACAAAATCTTGAATGCGAAGTACATTTATCAACCATGGACATGCACGTGGTATGCGAGGATGCCACAGTTGCACACAACGTGGCTGCGCCTCGCTTAGGTTGCCGCTCAGTCAGAGTACATTTGCGACAGCGCGCAAACTTGAGTCCATTTAACTCATAATAGTTTGAATTTAGGAAGCGTCATCGAGCAAAGTAGAATGCCATCATCTTCTTCACAAAATTATGCATCTTGTGATGTTATTGGTTAAGATTTCTTTTGCGCGAGTCAAAAGATACGGCGAGTTACATTTTCGTGCCATGCTAATTCTTATGGGCGCTGAGACCATAGAGAACCAATTTCCTTCCCGCCTTCAAAACTTAGGTTCCCTATAGGGCCTACTATGGTAAACATAGCCAGTACGAAAAATGTGAAAATATTGCAAGGTTTACTCAAACTACGAGCGGAATTTGGGGGTACCTTGACGTGCAACATTCAACAGACCTTGCATGGGCACGGCATTTCACGGCCAGGCGAATAACAAACAAAAAATATATTTTCAAAATCTAAAACATTGTCGTTAAAATAATTTCTAAACATTGGAAGCCTATTTTTCAATTTATTATTTCTTGCAAGTTTTAATCGCAATGAATCTTGCTTATTTTGTTAGCAGTTCTCAATCTACTCGTACCGGATGTCTGTTTAAAATTTCAGCGTAATCTGTTCAGCGATTCGGCTGATTTTTAACGTACACACACGCACGCATGCAGAAAAATCACTCCGTTCGCTACGCTCACTCGTTCAATTATCTTGTCTGGACAATATTATATATTAATAAACTTTTAAAATTAATTTAAATTGAGTACCTAGCTTTGAATAAATTGAGGTTTCTATAAAACGCTGATTTCTATTCCTAAGTGTTGTTTCTAATTTATCAATAGTAAATGAAAACCAGTTTTCAGGTAATAATAACCATAAAATATATATAAGTTAACAGACAAATCTACCTCGTTTTCCATGACAATTTTCAATTTTACAAACAATCTAATAGTAAAATCACCCCAGTTTTCGAAGAAAAAAGTTATTTTTTTATAAACTTGATTAATACATAATTAAGACTAGGGGAAGAAAATAGTTGACCTAAACGACAACTTTTTAGAGAGAAGAGCAATTGAGAAATGCCACCTTGAATTTTCATTATAACAAATAATATTGTAGTCACATTTTCTGTATGTCGTTGTTAGGACATATTGAAAGATGGCATTAAAAATCTAGTATGTGTAATTGTTGTCATTACACAGCACTTATAAGTTTGTATAGCTGCAGTCAGTTGCGTGACTATTGTTAATAAAGTTGTCGTTTCAGTCGACTGTTGTCACTTAGTAAATAGACCCCAGGGAACAAATAAGATAAAACAATCTACCACGGAATTTTAATTTTAATTTTACTGTCTGAAGTCACCTCCACCACGGAGCAATACAAATAATTTTTAGCTTGATATATTATATTCCCTCGTTATATATTTTTATATATATATTCCTTCGTTAGGGTATGTGTTTTAAAAACATGAATTTTTCTACAAATAAAAGTCTAAAGTCAATCTGTAAGGCCTATAAAACAAAATAAATAAAACATTAAATTTTTTGTCGTCAATTAAAACGATTAAACCATAAATTGGCATTTAGTTATGAATATGTTAGAAACAGGTTTATTCTTCATAGATATTTATTGATATTGTGAGAATCAAGCAGAATCAAGCACAACTCTAATTGATTCAAGAATTGCTTGACAGGGGGTGGAATGGGTTAGCGGGTGAATATATAACTAAATGTGCACTTTATTTGCACTTAGTGAAGATTTGTCCACAAATGACATCCATCATTACGAGTGCGACTTTTACTGATATGAATCAACAGAACAATCGTATAGACATTGCACACTGATTCTGTTTTTTTTTAAATCTTGTATTCCACTCATAATACAACTGTTCCAGCACTCTCACCTTGCCAGCCAGAGCTCGCCTTTAGTTCATGGGGGATCTTGCCCTGATTCTTCGGGGGCACTGATTTCCCCCAAGATGTTCAGATATTATAAAACAATAACGAACTTGGAAGCGGTAGCATATCTGGGGCATATCTGCTTCTTTCAATGGCCTAAAAACGCGTAAAAAAATATGAAAATGGCATAATAGGCGATTGTAATAGTTAACTATGCATTCCAAATCGGAGTGCCATGTGGGTCTTAAGATTTTGGAGGCAAATACGTAATACTTGCGCCGACCGGGCACCTGTGCGGCTGTACCCATTGCACCACTGATATCTACGCCACTGATAACCTTAAAAACGACACTTTATTATCTTAAAAATAAAATATTGTGAAATTTCACATTTTCATTATCTTAGTTACAGGTATGGCAGGAAGTTTACAGTACTTCAATTTTATTCAAATTTAAATGTAAATTTTTTTTTTTTTATGTGACTAAATTTCTTATAGGTCCAATGCCAAAACGTATTTTCTCTAGTAGAGTTCCACTTTCTTCTAAACACAGTTAAAGTTATGGTTCTATCTTCATCCGTAAAGAGCAGCTGCCTGCCCCTGTGCTGCAAAAAAAAATTTCCCAATGTCAGCCCTGCTCCAAAAATTTCCCGGGGTTCAAAGGGTTTTTAAAAAAG
>JAMZAV010015679.1:0-11605 GCA_024449915.1 Sweltsa coloradensis | reverse complement strand
CATGAAGTAACAAAGAACCCAAACCATCAGATTATACATATGTATATCCCGCTTCAATGTCTCTCATTTTTGTTTTCATTCATAACAAGAAAAATCAGTGAGAGTGAGTGTAGCGAAATCTTCATGATTTGAGTTTGGTTTAGTCCCTTCACTCTTTACCGGGCAAACGGTTACTAAAACATAATGTCAATTTGAGAGAACCGTACCCAAGCTGCTTTGTATCAGCTTTTGCGCATCCATCACAGTATAACCACAGGCGCCGACTTCTTACAATCTCAGTGGTGCGGGATAGGGAGGGGGTGGGTGTAAAAATCAGTTGTTGCATACAAACTGAGAACAAACACATGCAGTTAAGTTTTGATCGCTGGCATTTTTATAGGTACAGATATCCACAAACTATATATACTTATACATTCCTAGTTTTGACAAGGTGGCGAATCTTATTTTACAATGAAATAACACTTAAAAAGTTAGGGTAGGGATAGGCCTACACTTGTTCAGGTATACCTAAAGATAAGAAGCAACAGGAAGTCCGCTGTGCTAATTTTATTATATTGAACAATATTAGCCAGTTAAAAACTGCTTTATAAAACAAAAACGCTATGGAGATACGTATTATATTCTTGATGGCCAAATTGAAATGAACAACGGATTGTTAGGTAGATTGGATACTTTATAAACCGACTGTTTTGGCTCAAGCGCTAAGCACGATACTCAGATTCGGGAGGTCCCGTGTTCGAATCCCGCCGTGACCCGAAATCCCGATTGAAGTTTTTCCGAGGTTTATCTTAGTTTTTAATACTACTGCTGGGATTGAGTCCTCTCATAGAGCCTTCGGAACAAAGATACTACTATACCCTTCACTTCACTTCATCACTTCACTTCACTTCACTTCACTTCACTTCACTTCACTTCACTTCACTTCACTTCACTTCACTTCACTTCACTTCACTTCACTTCACTTCACTTCTTTACTTTACTTTACTTTACTTTACGCACTGATAACTTGACTGTTTTGTGCCCTAAAACCCCAATAACTAACTAACTTTACTTTACTTTCCTTTACCTTACCTTACCTTACCTTACCTTACCTTACCTTACCTTACCTTACCTTACCTTACCTTACCTTACCTTACCTTACCTTACCTTACCTTACCTTACCTTACTTTACTTTACTTTACCTTACCTTACCTTACCTTACCTTACCTTTGTGAAGGGTTCTGATGTGTAGGATGATTGAGGATTAAAGACGAGGCCACATTACAAAGCAAGGTGTGTTTATTGACTGGTCTGCCCTAGGCCTTGCCAGATGCACGGCCTCTCTCTACAACTCCAGGGCCCCTATTCAGTAACTTCACGGGTTCAACTCTGTCACGGGACGACTCTGTAGTAACAGTAATCGTTCCGGTTGTTGTTGGTCGAGGTCGAAAGGTATGATTTACATGGCCGTGGACGGTCAAATGTGAACAAATGATTCGCAGTCAGTTGTCAAATATTCGAAATGACATAGATGTGTGTATTATTTCCAATCGGGGAGAAATTGGATTTAAATGGTATAATTTCATTAAAAAAGGGAACGCACGGGACTTTTAGGGGTAGGCCCTTACTAAAGGTAGGTTTTCTTTGAGCATACTATTGTTATTCGTTTGATAAAGTTAAAAATCTGGTTGTGTTTACGTGTAGGCCAAGGCTTATCATCCACCATTTTATACAAATATAACCGAGTCGGACTCGGATACAGGCGGAAGGACGCCTTACAAGGCGGTGCCTTTATAGTGTACGCACAATGGACAGGCGGTGTACATATGACATCTGTTACATCTCCCTTTTCACCAAGCACAACAGTAGTTTAATATTACCTAATTATTATATTTCTTAAATGTTATTATTCATTAACAAAACAACAAAAGTTATACAAAACTAGTTATTATAATTATTAATTAACAAAACAACTGAATTAAATTAATGCTCAAACTTCTTGGGCTTTCTGATCTCTCTACCAGCTCGTGTAACATAGCCTTTATTACTAGTAGTACTAGTAGTATTAGGGATTGTAGTAGTGGCTCTATAGTGCTATCTTGAGCAGAAGAAGTAGATGGTTTAACTGTTTCACCTTCTTCCTCATCCCTAATTATTAAAGGCTCATGTAGTGACTTTCTCAAATGGACGAGTTTACGTCTTACCACATTACCTTTATTATTTATCACATTGTATGACCTCGGTGATTCATGTTTTTCAATTACCTTTCCTGCTTCCCACTGTTTGTTATTAACATTTCTAATTACTATGTTGTCACCTGGCTGAAAATCAGGTCTATTGATAGCGGACTTATCATAAGTAAATTTTTTTGACAATTTGTTTACTTATTAACACAGGTTTGACATTATGAGTTTGTGGAACCAATAAAGATTTAACAATAGGTAATTTAGTTCGGGTCATTCTTGACATTAATATCTGAGTAGGAGAAACATTCATTCCTGAAACAGGTAAGTTTCGATACTCTAAAAGAGCAGTGTACAAGTCAGTGTTGTCATGATCGGTCTTTTTGAGGATTGACTTTGCTATACCCACAGCTTTTTCCGCAAGTCCGTTTGACTTCGGGTATAAGGGGCTTGACGTCACGATTTCAACACACCAATTTCTTGCAAACTCTCTACACTTATAACTATTGAATGGCATATTATCACAAATTAGTTTTGATGGGATGCCATGTACACTGAAAATTTTCTTCAATTTTCTAATGATTTCACTTGAGGTTTTATTTTTAATTTGAACTATATCCAACCACTTGGATACTTTTCCCTTTGTAGTCAAAATATGTCTACAGCTATTTTTTCGAACGGTAGATTGGGAACTTCATGAGGTATGAGCTTTTCTTTAATATTTGCTCTCTTAAATGTTTCACATACTTACATTTTTCTATGTAGTATCTACATCAATGCTAAGAGTAGGCCAATAGAACAGTTGTCTTAACCTACTTTGGTTTTCTCAATGCCAAAATGAGGTTGATGTGCTATTTTCATCATTTCTAACCTTAAACATGTAGGTACAACTATTTTATTGTTCATAAATAGCATTCCGTTATGAAAGTGAACATCATCTTTGTTTCCCCAGTATAATTTTACATTTTCGCTAACTTCTAGCTTGAATTAGGCCATCCACTCAATGAATACTTGACTATGTCATTTAACTAGCATCATTTTCTGTTGCTTCTTGAAACTGAGCTATCCTCGTTTTCACTCATAGCTACTTCCGTGTCTAGACTATGAACCATGTCTCATAAGTAATCATCATTAGTTTCATTTTCGTTTATAGGCAAATCCGACCGAGATAATAGGTCGGCAATGATCATCTTTTTACCTGGTAGATACTCAACATTCACTTATACTTAAGCAATCTAAGTTTTAATCTTTGCAACCGGGAGTTATCTTATGTACGTCTTTGGTAATGATCGACACAATAGGTTTATGGTCGGTCTGCACTGTAACTTGTTTACCATACACAAATTGATGAAACTTGTCAAAGGCAAAGCATATCGCAATGATTCCTTTTCTATTTGAGGAAAGCGTTTTTGAGCATCTGTTAAACTTTTAGATACAAATGACACTGGTTGACAATTTTGTAGAAGACAAGCTCCTAGCCCATTTTGTGAGGCATCAGCTTGTATTACTATTGGCAGTTTAGAATCAAACAACCTTAACGTTGGTGCTTTTGACAATTTATCCTTTAGCACATTGAATGCTTTCGAATGTTCAGGACCCCATAGCCACAAAACATTCTTTTTAGTGAGATTTCTAAGTGGACTACTTATCTCAGATACGTTTGGTATGAACCTAGACAAATAGTTAAGCATTCTAAGAATTTTAATAGTTCTTGTGCTTGCTGTTGGGCTCACTTAGTTTCACAATTGTTTCAACTTGCAAAGGATCGGGTTTTTACTCCATGTTCATTAAATATGAACCCTACATACTTAACTTCTTTGACTTTATACTGTAGTTTTTTCACGGTTAAACTAACGTTATATTTTCTAGCCCTTTCTGTTACCTTTTTCATGATTAATTCATGTTCTTCCTCATTACTGGCTCAATGATAAAATCATCAAATACACATGAACATTATCTATATCACCAAATATTTTTGTGTTAAGTCTTTGAAAAACTTCCGGCGAAGTCGACAAACCAAATGGAAGCCTTAGGAATTTATATTTACCTAGGGGCTTATGAATGTTGTCAAGTCAGAACTATTAGAAGTTAACTTTACATGGTGGAAAACCATTTTCTGTCAATGACAGTGAAAATTTTCTTACCGTGAGTTTTGCACACAACTCATCGACAGTCGGTATTTGAAATTTTTCTTCCTTGACATTCTGATTTAAATGTTTAGGATCAAGGCAAATTCTCAATGACTTATCAGGCTTTTCCACTATTACAATGTTGTTAACCAATCAGTTGGGTATTCAACCTGTTGAATGATGTTGTTCTTTTCAAGATCATCCAATTTTCCTTAAGTTTAACTTTTATTACTTCCGGCACTCTATGACATGAATTTATTACTGGTATAGCATTATCTTTCAATACTATCTCATACTCATCAGGATATTCACCAATTCCTGTGAATATATCAGAGTTATTGTTCAAGAAACTGTCTTGGTTTCAAACTGTTTTAAACTTGAATGCAATGCAATTTCAATACTCTCTGGAGTAGGCCTATGATATGTAGCTTTAACAGAATCTAGTCTACAAACTAAACCTAATTTATCACATGCATTTACTCCTAGTATGGGCATACTGGCAGTATTCATAATAATGAATTTATAGGCATATTTCCTTCGGACTATACAATTTAGGATCACATACCCTTCAGGTTTCAATTTACAGTTACTATATGTAACAATTGTTAAACCTGCTGGTTGAATTTTAGGTACATTTTTACCAAAATCAATTGAGTAAATACATTTAGTGGGAGAACATTACAATCAGCTCCGGTATCAAGTTTAAATTCAATGTTCTTACCCTGTATTATTAGAAGTTCTTCCACGTAGGCCTAGGTCTCGGCTTAGGATCCCCATTCATATTAAATGAATCAATGTACATATTCCATCACATTGTAGCTCACCTACTTTCATTGGGCTGGTCCACCTTCTTTGACTTGAATCGTCCACTTTTACATCCTACGGCAAAATGATTTTTCTGTCCACACTTATTGCACAGCTTTCCGAATGCAAAACACTTCCTTTTCAGATGGTTTCTTCCACATTTCTTGCAATCATAGGGAACCATAGAGTCTTCTTGGGAGTAGGGCACTCTCTTCTTAAACTTGTTGAAGCTCTTGGACATGCTGTTGACCATTGAAACACCGGGTCTCAGCATTCGTTGTTGGGTCTTGCTGATCTCCGCTGCTCGACACAACTCCGTAGCTCTCTCAAGACTCAGATCACCATCCCTTAATAGTCTCTGTTGCAATCCTTCATCATTAATTGCAATTATGATCCTATCCCGCGTCAACGATTCTTCTTCTAATGCAAAGTTACAGGACTTGGCTAGCTTCTTTAAATCATTCAGAAAGGAATCAAATGGCTCATTTCTTGTTGAACCCTCCCTAGTAATGAATTTATATCGTTCTATTACTACATTTACCCTGGGTTTTAGGTAGTCCCCAATCCCAAAGGCTTTAAATACTTCATCCAACTTAACGTTTTGATATCTAATTCAAAGTTGTTGAATACTTCCATTGCCTCGTGGCCAATGCTATTGAGACACATGGCAACTTTTATTTTTTCAGTCTTTTCTTCATTGCCTGACGCCGTTAAATATATTGCAAATCTTTGCTTAAAGCTTTTTAAATTGTTTATTGCGTTTTCTGTTAGGTCTAACCCAATCGGCGGTCTGAACGATTCCATTTTAACATCAGCCTCGTGTCACTTTTGAGGTTAACTTTTGAGGTTATGTTTCACGAAATAACACGAATTATTAAGTTTTTTTTACCAAAACATTTACTTACTTCCATGGCTGATGCATCAACACTTCTGACCATGTGAAGGGTTCTGATGTGTAGGATGATTGAGGATTAAAGACGAGGCAACATTACAAAGCAAGGTGTGTTTATTGACCGGTCTGCCCTAGGCCTTGCCAAATGCACGGCCTCTCTCTACAACTCCAGGCGGAAGGACACCTTACAAGGCGGTGCCTTTATAATGTACACACAATGCACAGGCGGTGTACATATGACATCTGTCACACCTTACCTACCTTACCTTACCTTACCTTACCTTACCTTACCTTACCTTACCTTACCTTACCTTACCTTACCTCACCTCACCTCACTTCACTTCACTTCACTTCACTTCACTTCACTTCACTTCACTTCACTTCACTTCACTTCACTTTACTTTACTTTACTTTACTTTACTTTACTTTACTTTACTTTACTTTACTTTACTTTACTTTACTTTACTTTACTTTACTTTACTTTACTTTACTTTACTTTACTTTACTTTACTTTACTTCACAATTAACCTGTCCACGACATACCTATATTTATACATCTAAAGACGGGCATTCATTGCACCCCAAAACTGCAGGTTGACCTCGGTAAAAAGAAAATAAATGTAAAAAACAACCTTTTTATAAAACATATTTCGCCAAACAAGATGTGGCGGTGGAGATGGAGAAACGGAAACACAACATGAACACACGGGACGATGCTAAAAGACTTCCAGCCACATGGAAACATGTTTTGCAAGGCTGTCATATTCAACCAAAAGCTCTCCCTGTGGACATGTTTTTAGGCCGTCCACCTCCGACAACAAGAGTTGACAAGAGGAAGAAAACTCAACAAGAACCCCTTGAGCCATCTACTCGTACGCTGAGGTCATCTAAAAAGTAATAGTGTGTGTTGATGTCTTCACAGTTTTTAAAATATCTGGATGTTTATAGTATGTTGTCATTAGTACCTATGTTTTCTAAGCTATTTTGTTTTGTCTATGTATCCAGTTGCAGTGTATGTTATGAAGTAAGGTTTTGTTTGTTTTTGATATTGTTTTATGTTTTAAATTTCCTTGAAGATGGGCAGGGAGAACTGCCCGAAACGTTGAAACTAATAATAAAACCACACGGACTACCCGAAAATACAATGTCTGCGTATTCAATCCGTGAAAGTCTGCGATATAACTTATATATATATATATATATAGTATCCAGTTTATTTTATATATATATATATATACATATACATAGTATACAGTTTATTTTTTTGTCCTTGAATATTGATCTATTGATTTTATATTTTATTCTCGTTTGTGCCAAGATCGTTTGGTAAGTTCTTATTTGATCCTATTGAGTCGTGTGAGGTCTGTTTTTCATCCCACGTCTCACGGATGAGTGAGCTTTGGGTATTAATACCTCGTGACATTTCCTCAGCTGCAGGCGGGCTCGACGTCCAAGGGGTCGTGATTACAGCCGCCAGGCCGGGGTACTTAAATAATAATTTAGCACCGTTGTTTACCAATTTCCGCCTCCGAGTGTTTGCAAGTGACAGCGCGCGAGTAATAACCCACTCACGCGCTCTCTACATTCACTCCCAATATTAATAGAAACTTTTGCGTCCAGAAATGCATTTATTTATATTTGTATGTTACAATATAATATATTTTTGGTATATTTCAGAAAGATTGTGCGTGATCTATGATATAAGTCTAGATTAATTTAGTGGTATTTGTTGGCAAAAACGTCTGTTGTTGTTGTTGTTGTTGTTGATGTTGTTGTTGTTGAATTATGAAATGAACGAACATATGTTCTTGCTTACATATACAATACCGGGTCTGAAACCGTCAAATGTAGTATGATTGTATTACCAGGGGAGAAAACGCGTTTTGCCATATAGGCAGAGTGGGTTGTGGGGCATTGAGAATGTAGAGTTGACAGACATTCTGTCGTGATATAAGTACAATGCCAATGCCATGTACAAGTATGACTGTTTTTATATTGTTAGAAATTATAATGTTCAAATCTTTGGGGGTCGAAAGTTTTCCTTGGCGAGGAGTAGGCAGCATTGACACGGAGGTCACCTGTAGCAGAGGCAGTTGAGATGGAGGTTGCTTCAATCGCAGTGAGCGGTGGCAAGAAGTCTTGTGAGTAACACTAGGAAAACGCTAAAGTCCCGCCGCGTTGATGGATGAGCGTTTTTTTTGTAAGTTTTTTTGCGTTTTGTGCGTTTGTTTGCACTTTTCCTTTGCAAGTGCTTTTTGAATGCATTGTGGAGGTGATTGTTGTCAAGTTTCTATTGTTATTTGTAAATTGGTATTATAAACTTCAAAAAACTCATAATAAAACCTTTATTTCTGTAGATTCTGACTAATTTTTTCAACTTTTTCTTTCAAAAGGTACTACATCACCATAACCTTAATGTCCATGTGAAATATGAACGTTCTAGCCCCACCCGTTTGGTCAGAATCGGCCCAAATGTCACGAAAATATCGCACTAAAAATCGAAAAAAATCGTAAAAGTACGATATTTATGAGAAATATTTCTTCGATTGTTCCCAAAAACAATACACCTCTAAGTTCAGAGAAAACGAAGGTCCGGTCAAATTTTCATCAAGATCGCATATGCCGTTTGCCCGGAATCGAGCGAACAAACAGACGGAAAAAAAAAAAAAAAAAAAAAAAACACCCGAGCTAATTTTTGGGGGGTTCAGTGAAATTAAGGTCTTCGCTTCCGCTCGCTACGCTCATCCAAAAAGGTAGATGGTATATGATAATTGCAGTGCCCCTGGGACATGCCAGCGGTGTGATGGAAGGAGGTGCGTTTCAAATTCAATAAGGTAATGTCAATAGTTTGTGATTTGATTAGGTGAAGTAGACTACTAGTTCTGGTGTTTTGTTTCTTATTTCCCTGTTTGCGTTCCAGGCGAGTGTTCAGATGGGGTTGGTGTTATGATCGGTAGCTTACACGGTACGTATTACATTCTCCATACACTTCACTCTAAAGCCAGAATTAACGGTTCAATGTTTCGTTCAAGATTCCGTGAATGCGAAGAAAACATATCATAAATGTGAGGGAGGTATTGTTGTATTTAATTATCTTTTCACATTTTGATTGTGTTTTGTCATTAAATTCAACGAATCTTGAACTAAACATTGAACAGTCTAATTAAGGCTTAAAGCCTGAATTAGACATGTTCAATATTTCAATCGAGATTCTTTTATTTAAGACAAAACAAACAAATTGTGCAAAGATAATAAAATAAATAAATAAAATCGTTGGCCTTGTGGTTAGCGTATCTGCTTCCAATGCAGAAGGTCCAGGGTTCGATTCCCGCTACAGTCAGAAGTTTTTTAACTTCTGATTTGGACTTAAGTCCATCAGTTCTTGTCTTAGGATTTGTGAACGGTGACTTTGGAGCCGTCCTAGCAACGAAGCACATAATAAATTTCAGAGTTGTTCTGAATCGGCCTTGTTGATTCTGGCGTTGATTCGCGGGTGTTCGCACTGTCCATACCACTGATTGCTATATTTTCCTATTAAAAATATCGATTTTTTGGTTGGTTATCGCTCACTCGCGTTTGCGTCGGGGCCTGCAGGGTTGGCTTGGTCGCTTTGATTTAAAGTCCCCCACTGAAAATCAGTTATATAACTGAGTGGGTAGACTCTAAATAAAATTTATTTTATTATTTTTATTTAAAATACAAAAAAACCCCTTCTTCACATATTGATTATTTGACATTGAATTCAAGGAATCTGAACTAACCATTTCACCATCTAATTATATTAACTAGGAAAACGCTTAAGTCCCGCCGCGTTGTTGGATGAGCGTAATTGGTCCATTGAGCTGCCATGTGTTATGCGGATTTACTGTTGTTCTGTAAAAAATAATTACTAAGTTGAAGATATTTTTAAAATTAAATAAATTTTAATAAAAAATTAATTTAATTTAATAAAAATTAATTTAAATTTTTAAATTTTTTAAATTAATCGTAATTTTAAAAAAGCAAAAAATCGTAATATTTGAAATGTTCATAAGAAATAATTATTCGATTGCGCACAAATTTTACACGAATATATTAATTCATAAAATTAAGGTTCTGTAAAAAAATCATTACAATCGGGTAAAGCATGTAGGTGTTATAAGCTGGAGAAATTTTAAAAATTGAAAAAAGTCGTAAAATTGCGATTTTTGTAAAAAATATTTTTTTGATAACGCTCAAATTTTACACGAATATATCAATTCATAAATTAAAGGTTCTGTGAAAAAAATCATGACATTTGGAAAAAGCATGCAGGTGTTATGAGTTGAAGAATTTTTTAAAAAATCAAAAAAAATCGTAAAATTGCGATTTTAATGAGAATTTTTTTTTCGTTTAATCTCAAAAACGTGGCAGTTCTAAGTTCAGAGATTTCGAAGACCTCCATAAAATTTCATCGCAATCGGAGTATCGGTTTAGCCGGAATCGTGCTAAAAAACAGACAAAAATACAAAAAAAAAAAAAAAAAAAAAACATTCCGGATTTTTTTCTCCAGTGTAGTGAAATGGAATCTTCGCTTCGCTCGCTACGCTCGCTACGCTCATCTAATGATGTTAACAATACTCTTAATAATGGTTTCACTAACATTCAACAACCCTACATCAAAGTTGATTTGTTATTTGATATATTGTAGAAATGTAGATGGCTTCGAAAGCATGAACAAATTCAACTTGATATCGCACTTTATTTTGTTTCTATGCCCGTTGTAGGCTACACATCAAATAATTCCTAGTGTTACACCCTCTTCTGATCTATAACCAGTCGTGCCTAATTGGGTTAGGGTGGTTTAGAAAATAAATCAGTATGGGGCTTCTTGTCCTGCTAAAATAAGTTTTTATGTAGCGAATATAACACGTTTATCGGGAGAGGTTGCTTATGTGCAAATTCTGATATTTGTGAGGTCGTCGATTCAATACCCGCCATGGGCAATCCTAATTTAGAGATGTTTTCAAGGTTTCTTCTGAAATCAATCCTCTACACATTTTATCTTCATCTATGGGGCTGTATATAAAATGTTGTCACACAATTTTTTGAGGGGGGTGGGGGATGCTTCCTGTGACATCCGTACACGCACTGCATAATTAAAAAATCTTATTTTTACAGACGTAAAAGATGATCATTTAAAAATAACTTAATTATTTTATTAACATATGACTGATGTTGTCCCAGTCCAATTTTCACAAGAAAAAAATTTCTGTGGACTGGCTGGGTGATGTGGTGGGTGGAGAGGAATTATTAACTTATTTTGTGACATTAAGGAATGAATAGTCTCTCCCAGGCCAGGCCCAGAACACGAACGAAGGAATACACTTAGGAGACAGAGTGCGATATCTGAGAATTTTTCAATTGTAGCCGTTTTTGAAAGTTGTCGCCGGCTAAAATGTCGGAAGTAAACAGATATATAACTTTATTGTTATTATGAGAATAAAAATAAGAGGCTGAGTTTGATTTTAGTTCATTAGTGTTTTTTAATGTTTGATTTGGGATGTTAATAGCTCAAAGAGACTTTTGCGTGCTTTGGGTCGAAAGGCCATCGGAAGACTATCATGTTAATTGCAGGCGACTATGAGTATGACTATTCA
>JAMZAV010015678.1:0-11513 GCA_024449915.1 Sweltsa coloradensis | reverse complement strand
CTTGTAGTTTAATCGAAATGGATTTTGCTCATTTGTTAGCAGTTCTAAGTTACCTGGTCACGGATGTCTGTTTAAAATTTCAGCTCAATCTATTTGGCCGTTCGACCGTATGGGCCCGGAAAGACACACATTTAACAGACACAGTCACGAGAAGGTCCGATCGAGTAGCGTTATAGACTTCGTTTCGCGCCGCTCACTCGTCTAAAAATACGCTTACTGGATATGTATCCTTTATTAACATTGTTGTGAAATTATGTTAGCGATGTTGTTAACCATTTACCCAGAAAAACCTGAAAGCTGACCCACACGGAAAAAATGTGCCAACATTTTGAAACCAAAACATCACCAAACGGTGTATACCAATCCAAACTAATTTCATTCACATTTCCTTACTCCGGAGTCATATCTGTTTCAAATGACAACCATGGGGTAAGCAATGGTGGTGTGAAGAAAGAAGCTAACATTTAAAAACATCCACAATCCATTACAAGCCAACAGTGTGAACCTACAATCACAATGCATACGAAATCAAACATTCCCAAACCATATAAGCCAATAACCATTTCTTACCAAAGCACACCTTGTGCATACATTTACTAACCAAACCAGACCAGGGTGCTCAAATCTGTATACCAATCCAAACCACGGTGATCAAATCTGTATACCAATCCTTACCATTTTGCACGAAAGCAAACCATTGGGACCAGCGCGATCTGTTTGCTAAATATGTAAACGAAAAAATAAAATAATAAGTTCGATTGTTATTATAACGGTGATTTATGTATAAGTATTTCGTCTTAATTTCTGATACCAGTAGATTATATGTAGGTCGTTACACAACATGTATTAATTGCAGGTAATTATAAAGTTTAATTAAACTCGATCCAGCAGGGCGACTCTCTAAATTCATTAAATAGACTTAAGAACTTTCTTCCAACTAAACTCAAAACAATGCTTGTACAATCCCTCATATTTCCTCACTTTAACTACTGCGACCATGCGACGTTATTTATAATGACTTGACTAACTATTCGACTTCAGTGGGCCAAAAATTTATGCGTACGTTTAATTATGGGTATTAAAATATGATCATGTAACTCAAAGTTACAAAGATCTTCAATGGCTTCGCCTAAATGATCGACGTAACCTCCACTCTGTCTGTCTCGTTCATCGCGTATTATCAACTTCTTTACCGTCTTATCTTGCTACCAACTTCACGTACCTCCATTCAAATCATCTCTTTAACACTAGATCAAGGGCAGGTACTCAACTCATTTTCCCCGTTCACAGGACAAACTTACTCGATAATTCATTCACTATCAGTGCAATAAGAACTTGGAACGCTCTACCATCAAACATCAGGGACACCCATATCAATAGTTACAATATCTTTAGGAGTAAAATTCATGAACTTTATTTCAAAAAATGCCATGGGAATACTGACAAATAACAACATGCACAATATGTTTAAACTCACAATAATAAGCTTTTTCTTGATTTTAACTTCTGTAGACAATTCACTTAATAATTATGGTATGAATGAGAGTATAAATGTGTAATATGTATAGTTTATGCACTTTAAAAATGTAAATTAATGATATTTTATCAAATATTTTATTGTAAATTCAAAATTGTTATTAACAAATTAGAAATCTGAAAATGTATTTAAATTAAAGGTTGGATGGAAGAAAAGGTTTAGCTGGCCTTAATCCGCCTGGAAAATAAAGACGATTATCTATCTATCTATCTATCTATCTATCTATCTATCTATCTATCTATCTGTAAGCCAAGCCTCTAACCGTTGCGCTACGGACAAAGCTTGAGCATAGAGGGAATAGCCACCTATACATACAACAGCAAATCGACTTGACTAAATTGTTGTTATTGTGCGCTTGCTCTGTGGCCTATATCTGTATCGCGTTTCAACTATTTTGGAAGTGTTTAAATAGTGTTCATTATATTATACTAATGGTGTATGCAGTATATTTTTAATGTGGGTACAGTAAATAATGCTATTCCATGCCAGTTCTGTTTTTAAATGCATGTTCAAAATTTGTTTCATGTTGATATAGGCCGAGGCGTGTGCATCTGCACAAATAGAGTATGGGCTGTCCTATGCGATGCTAGATACGTCCATAAGATAACGCTACTAATTCTATTGGTATACAGTGGCGGTGCTACGGAGCTGCCTGGGGGGCACTGGCCCCCACAAAACAATGGCTTGCTCCCCCGCTTGCCCCCCCCCCCCACCCGGGTTTAAAATGCCAGTCGCACGTCGTGTAACATTACTAAAATTAAATCAGCAAATCACTAATTAAATATAACAAAATGTACATATATGTGTTTATTTTACCAAGTGTTAATCCTTCATAAACAAAACGGTAATAGTTGCCATTTTTCAGTTAAAACATGACGGAATAACTGTAGTATGGTGAAACTTTTCTTCGCCTTCGGCGAAAAGGCATCCGGCAGCTGGGGCTTTGCCCAGCTACCCGCCACTGATTGCCCCCCCACTTTATTACCTTGCCCATCCTCTGCCCCCGCCATTGGTTTTTGACTTGAGAGATCTTCATTTCATTTTGTCTCAGTTGGTAAAAAATGAAACTAGTATACAGTTGCCATTTTCAATTTAAATGTGTTACAAGAGAAAATGTAAACAGACCAAAAGCTACAGAATTATCTGCATCAATGTTGGTAATCGTTTGCAGATGCATGTTGGCTCCATGGTGGTAACTTAAAATAAAAAAGAACGTCCACAACCCACTCTGCCAACAGGCAAAACGCGCTTTTCTCCCCTGGTAATACAATCATCCTACATTTGAGGGTTTCAGACCCGGTATTGTATACTTAAGCAAGAACATATGTTCGTTCATTGCATAATTCTAAGCTAAGCTAAGCTAAGCTTCTACAAATTGCTTTTGAAATTCAAAAACATATTACTTAATATCGCTTTTAATTTGTTTGTTGATGCAGATCGTTGTTTAATTAATACACCGAAAATTAGTAATGTATTGGTTATTGTGGTTACATACACAATTATTTATGGTGGAGATTGATTTGTTTTCAGTTATAATTCCAATACGCTCATTTGGGTTTACAGGCTAAAATAGATAAGTAATTTATATTGTCTTACTGTATCGTACATACTATATGGGCAAACACAATATAAAATGGTCCTTATATGCCTAGGCCTTTACTAAACGATTACAAATACTCCAAAAGAGCATACATAAATATCTCTTGTTTTCTTCATAATACTAATAGTTATATCTCTCAATGGTTATATTATGCCATTTAAGTGCCGGATTGCTGTCCAAAGGGCAGCCTGTATGGCAGTAAAAATGCATCTGTTTGGTAGACAAAACTGGCAGTATAAATCTATATGTGGGCAAAATACGTAAGAGAAAATTAATGTTAGTGCCGGATCAGTAACAATCTGGTGCCGGTTTTTTATACAAGAATACATGCAACGCAATTGGGGAAAACGCAGATATGAAGAGGTGACAAGACGGCTATCGTGAAAACACGCGAACCGGCACACGGCAGTAAATGACATATAAATCACAAAAATGCACCAATGTACATCATTTCGATATCTAATGTTGGTTTGCGTTGGTATATTTTGGTAATGTGAAAATGCACGTTACATTGCTTGCCAAAATATACCAACAGGTTGGTTATTATTTGTTTAATTTGGTTTGCAAAGTGGTGATTAAGTTGTTACTAGTCACCAATTGCTACCAACGCAAACCAACGTACACCATTTCGATAACGATTTATTTTATTTTATTTATTTATTTAACGTCTATCCTATTCAGTTATAAAAACTGATTTACAAAGGAGGACAACTAAATAAATCTAATTATATAGGTGCAGACATAACAATTTAAGTAAATATTTGAAATAGTAATATTACAACAATGCATTAAAACTCAACAAATTTGGTAATAAATAAAAAGGATGTTGGTTTGCGTTGTGATGTGAATATGCACGTTACAATTCCTTACCAAAATCTACCAACAGGTTCATCATTTGGTTCGTAAAGGTAAGCAGTGGCGATGTAATATTTCTAGTCACCAATGCTTACCAACTAGGAAGCTTCGCAAACGCTTTTTCAGGCGCGTTGTTGGATGAGCGTAATTTTTGTTATACGAAAAAAGCGTAAAATTGCGATTGTCATAAGAAATTATTTTTCGATTGCGCTCAAATTTCCCACCAGTGTATTAATTTATAAAATAAAGGTTCCGTATAAAAATCGTTACAATCGGATAAAGAATGTAGGTGTTATAAGTCAAAGAAATGTAAAATAAAAAAATAAAAAAACGTAAAATTGCGATTTTCATGAAAAATTATTTTTGATTGCGCTCAAATTTCACACGAATATATAAATTCATAAAATTAAGGTTCTGTGAAAAAATCATTACAATCGGATAAAGCACGTAGGTGTTATAAGTCGAAGAAAGATAAAAAGAAATTAAAAAAATCGTAAAATTGCAACTTTCATGAGAAATAATTTTTTTTATTGCCCTCGAATTTCAAACGAATATATAAATTCATAATTTAAAGGTTCTGTGAAAATTTGATTGCATTCGGATAAAGCATGTGGGTGTTATAAGTTGAAGAATTTTTTTAAAAATCGTAAAATTGCGATTTTCATGAGAAATAATTTGTGGCAGTTCTTGGTTCAGAGATTTCGAATGCCTCCATAAAATGTCAGCGCAATTGGAGTATCGGTTTAGCCGGAATCGTGCTAACAGACACACAATAATAGAAACAGAAAGAAAGAAAGAAAGAAAGGAAAAAAAAACATTCCGGATTTTTTTCTCCAGTATAGTGAAATGGAATCTTTGCTACGCTCATCCAACAAAAACCAACTGTATAGTGAAACTTATTTGAGATGGTGCACAGATGGTAATGAAAATCGTTCTTTGGTTTGCTGTGGTAAGTTATTACGACTAAAAGGTTATGTCCATATCGTTAAGTTTTGGTAATGTGATTTCGTTGGTGATGTTCGGTTTGCATTGGTATACACTGGGTGATGTAAAATAGGCCTTGGTTTACACGTTATGACTACCTTGTGACTAGAAGGTAAGAAATCTTTTCCGCACGGGGAGCGTCGAAACTCGTCTCCGCGCCAGCCTCAGGAAGGTTTCAGGAAATTTACCTATGGTTGGATGTACGAAAGTAGTATGAAAATTTTCTGTTAAATGATGTGAATGGAAAGTTTTCACAAAAATGTAATATAGACATTTTTCTGAATCCAAAAATTAATAATTGGATGAGCGAAGCGAAGACTTCAATTTCACCGACCCCCCAAAAAATTTAGCTTGGGTGTTTGTTTTTTTGTTTTGTTTTGTTTTTCTGTCTGTTTGTTCGCTCTTTACCGGGCAAACGGCATATGCGATCTGGATGAAAATTGAAGGGGACCTTCGAAATCTCTGAACTTAGACTTGCTACGTTTTTGGGTACAATCGAAGAAATATTTCTCATGAATATCGTCCTTTTACGATTTTTTTCGATTTTTATTGAGATATTTTCATGACATTTGGGCCGATTCTGACCAAACGGGTAGGGCTACAACGTTCATATTTCACATGGACATTAAGGTAATGGTGATGTATTTCTTTTTGAAAGAAAGAGTTGAAAAAGTTAGCCAGAATCCATAGAATAAAGGTTTTAATATGAGTTCTTTCTAGGTTTATTATGACAATTTACAAGTAACAAAAGAAACTTGACAACAATCAACAAATGCGTTCAAAAGGCACTTGATAAGTAAATAGATCCCACGCAATCTAAAAATTTACAAAAAAGCTCAACCATCAACGCGACGGGACTTGAGCGTTTTCCTAGTAAATGTAGTATGACATCACACTCGCGGTAATAGCTTTGGGTTTCTAGATGTACTAGAAACTTAAAGGTAATAGTCTACTCTTTACGTGTTGGACTGTCTTGAACATCTAAATGAGAAATTCATACAGTTGAATAAACTCTGGTTCAAGTCATCGGAGGCAATAGTGGGGGATTCAAATTAAAGTGGGGACTTAAACATCCACTTTTAAAAAACTACTTACTTCCTTAATAGTCTGGCATGGGTGTCAGGCAATTGTGCATTTTGGTATAGAGGTCCAGATGTTGTTGTGCGTGTACACACCCAAATAGTCTCTCTATCCTTTACCTATGGCGGCCATCTTTAATCACAAAGTGTAATAAGACTAGACTACCAAATTTCGAAGGAATCATGGCATGTCGCAGCATTTTTTTCATTAAATCGAAATAGGAAACTCAAATATTGCATCAGAATTACTATTTCGTGGATTTCGAGGCCGTAGATTGCAAATTTTACACATTTTTAGGCTATTTTGTTACGAAAATTCACTGATTCCTTCGATAGCCGAATTGACTGTATAACTAGGAAAACGCTAAAGTCCCGCCGCGTTGATGGATGAGCTTTTTTTAAGTTTTTAGTTTGCGTTGGATATCTTTACTTTTGCAAGTGCTTTGTTTTTCTTCCGACGCAGTGTAGGTGATTGTTGTCAAGTTTTATTGTTTCTTGTTAATTTGTTATTATTTAACGTTAAAATCTTACATTAAAGCTATATTTCTATGGATTCTGGCTAACTTTTTTAACTTTTTCTTTCAAAGGTACTACATCACCATAACCTTAATGTCCATGTATAATATGAACGTTGTAGCCCCACCCGTTTGCCCGCCGCGTTGATGATGAGCTTTTTTAAGTTTTTAGTTTGCGTTGGATATCTTTACTTTTGCAAGTGCTTTGTTTTTCTGCCGACGCAATGTAGGTGATTGTTGTCAAGTTTCTATTGTTTCTTGTTAATTTTTATTATTTTAACGTTAAAATCTTACATTAAAAGCTATATTTCTATGTATTCTGGCTAACTTTTTTCACTTTTTCTTTCAAAAGGTACTACATCACCATAACCTTAATGGTCCATGTATAATATGAACGTTGTAGCCCCCCGTTTGGTCAGATTGGCCCAAATGGCACGAAAATATCGCACAAAAAGTCAAAAAACCTATATTAAAAGCTTTATTTCTATAGATTCAAGCTAACTTTTTTCACTTTTTCTTTCAGAAAGCAATACATCACCATTACTTTAATGTCCATGTGAAATATGAACGTTGTAGCTGTACCCGTTTGGTCAGAATCGGCCCAATGTCACGAAAATATCGCACTAAAAATCGAAAAAAATCGTAAAAGTACGATATTCATGAGAAATAATTCTTCGATTGTACCCAAAAACGTGGCAAGTCTAAGTTCAGAGAAAACGAAGGTCGTGTCAAATTTTCATCAGATCGCATATGCCGTTTGCCTGGTAGAGAGCAAACAAACAGACGGGAAAAAAAAAACACCCGAACTATATTTTTTGGGGGGGTCGGTGAAATTGAAGTCTTCGCTTCGCTCATCCAATAAATGATCATGACACACGTAAAAAAAATCACCTACAGCTAAACTCATATCACACAAAACTTGGACAAGTAAACTCAGACTACTTACATAAATCTCTTTATAACCATCTTCCAGAATCCATTAAAACATTTCAAGCTATGACCGTTTCAAACATGAACTAAAACAAATTTTAATTCTAAAAGCCTACTTTTATCTTATTGATTACTTAAATGATACACTCACAGAATTCCTGTTGTCACTTGATATTATTGATTAACTATAATATAATGAATGAACCTTATTTTATTACTTTTCAATAATTATATTATTATTTACAATGTATTACATATTATGACATTTCTCATTACATAAGTATTTGTAACATTTTTTTTTATTTCGCTTAAGACACATACACTAAAAATTGTGTTGTTGTTACATAAAATGTACAATTATTTGTCCTAATAAAAAATTGAAAAATTGAAATAACATGTAGGCAAGTCCAATTTTTTTAATGCATGTACTAGACACCCAAAAAGTCATTTTTAGGCCGAGAGTCCATTCGACTCTCAATCCATTTACCTATGACGGCCATCTTTAAAGATGGCGTCTATAGTGCAATAAGACTACCACATTTCGACAGAATCTTGGCATGCGACTCTATTTTTTAGTATTAAATTGACCATGGGGAACTCAAATACGGCATCAGAATTAGTATTCCATAGATTTTGTTCCGACAATTTTATTGGATGAGCGTAGCGAGCGAAGCGAAGATTCCATTCTACTACACTGGAGAAAAAAATCCGGAATGTTTTTTTTATTTTTTTTTATTTTTTTTGTGTGTTTGTCCACACGATTCCGGCTAAACCGATACTCCAATTGCGATGAAATTTTGTGGAGGCCTTTGAAATCTCTGAACTTAGAACTGCCACGTTTTTTAGCATAATCGACAAATTATTTCTCATAAAAATCGCAATTTTATGATTTTTTCGATTTTTTTTTAAATTTCTTCGACTTATAACACCTACATGCTTTATCCGACTGTAATGATTTTTCACAGAACTTTAATTTTCTGAATTAATATATTCGTGTGAAATTTGAGCGCAATCGAAAAATTATTTCTTATGAAAATTGCAGTTTTACGATTTTTGAATTATTTTAAACTAGGAAGCTTCGCAAACGCTTTTTCAGGCGAGTTGTTGGATGAGCGTATGTTTTTTTAAACGAAAAAAGTGTTAAATTGCGATTTTTATGAGAAATTATTTTTCGATTGCGCTCAAATTTTACACAAATATATGAATGCGTAAAATTAAGGTTCTGTGAAAAAATCATTACAATCGGATAAAGAATGTAGCTATTATAAGTCAAAGAATGTTTTAAAAATAAAAAAAGTCGTAAAATTGCGATTTTCATAAGAAATAATTTTTCGATTGCGCTCATATTTCACAAGAATATATTAATTCATAAAATCAAGGTTTTCTGAAAAAATCATAACAATCGGATAAAGCATGGAGAAGAATTTTTTTAAATCGAAAAAAAATCGTAAAATTGCGATTTTTATGAGAAATAATTTTTCGAGTGCGCTCAAAAACGTCGTGGCAGTTCTAAGTTCAGAGATTTCGAAGGCCTCCATAAAATTTCATCGCAATTGGAGTATCGGTTTAGCCGGAATCGTGTAAACACACACACACACACACAAACAAACATTCCGGATTTTTTTCTCCAGTGTAGTGAAATGGAATCTTCGCTTCGCTCATCCAAACATTCTTCGACTTATAACACCTACATGCTTTATTCGATTGTCATGATTTTTTCACAGAACCTTAATTTTATGAATTAATATATTGGAGTGAAATTTGAGCGCGATCGAAATTAATTTTTCATGGAAATCGCAATTTTATGCTTTTTTCGTTTAAAAAAAAACTTTCTTCGACTTGTAACACCTACATGCGTTATCCGACTGTAGATATTTTCACAGAACCTCAATGTTATGAATTTATAAAATTTGTTTTTTGTAAAATTTTTGAGCGCATCCGAAAAGTAATTTCTCAGGGAAAATCGCAATTTTAAGCTTTTTTTTTCGTTTAAAAAAATTACGCTCATCCAACAACGGCCTAAAAAAACCCGTTTGCGAAAGCTTTCCTAGTTAAATGTCATGTTTCCCATTACGAAAATATTTTTGTTTGTTCCTAATCCTACTCTAAATATAGGGTCGCCTTCGTTTCATCGACACTTCGTTTCATCGACACCGCCGTTTCCCCCCCGACAAATTCTTTTAATATTTGAAATGTTCGTGCCCAAACCGTTTCATCGACAACTTTGAGAAGCCCGGCCCCGGGCCGTTTCATCGACACCTCCTTTTGGGCTCGACAAAACTGCGAGTAATAGCTGGTCCGAAAACATTCGCCTCGAGCGCGCTCCCCCCCCCCGCCCCCCCCGGCCGGCACAGCACGGCGGCCAATCTTGAATTCTACAATAACGAAGTGTCAATGAAACGAAGGCGGGGAGTAACAACTATACGTTTGGTTTATTTTGCAACTCCTCAATAATTAAAAATAATTATACACTAGGAAAACCGTCAGTTGGACGCGTTTGTTGAGCGAGCAAACGGTACGTGCAACACAACCCGAGTTTCGACATTCCCATAATGTTACATACCAATAAGTCTTTAAGGTCTTGAACCGATTACCTGAAAATTTGTTTAAAATAGGAGAGAAGGATAAATCCACCGCCATCTAGAGGACCTTGACATCATTTCTTTGGGAAAACTATTTTTAAATCTTGATTACTTCTAGGTGGCAGTACATAGTGACCATAAATTTGTGCGACTTTTCGTTGCCATGGTAACGTTAAATTTTGTTAAAATGTATTTCTATTACACTACTTATCGGATCAAAATAAAATTAACATATTCGTGACCCGGGCGGACATTCTAAAATGATTTGGCCACCTCAGATTTTTGTCCGTTTAGTTTTTAAAAAAAAAACTTTAGATAACTTTAATGTAACTTTATAATTTTTTGAACGATTTTTGCCACAAAACTAATGGCATTCAATCGGAACGAAACTTGCGGATGGTCAAAAATTTCAACTCGATTCCGAGCCTCCGTTTTGACCGATATCATGAGCCAAAAAAGCTGAGCGGACTTCCCGTTGCCATGGTAACGGACTTTGTTATAATGTAATTTTCGATCTACACTACTTATCGGATCAAAATAAAAATAACATATTCGTGATCGGACGGACATTCTAAATGATTTGGCCACCTCAGATTTTGTCGCCGTTTAGTTTGAAAAAAAAATTTAAATTAACTTTAATGTAACTTTTTAACTTTTTGAACGATTTTGCCACAAAACTATACAGCAACCCGCCTAGGTGGTATGTACATGTGTGCAAAATTTCAGGTCGATCAGAGAAACGGTGCGACCTGTATCGAAGCAGTAACAGAAAAAAAAAAAAAAAAACAGACATTCGAGCCATAAGAGTCAAGTGGAGACGCTCGCTTCGCTCGCTCAATAACTAGGAAAACGCCAAAGTTGTTGTAAGACGAGTGAGCGAGCCATGTGTTGGGTACCCTGTGACATTCTCTTTCATCCCCCTACCTAAGGCTGGATCCGGCATGGGTCTTTCTTCCTAGCCTATCATAGACTAGAGTGGCGCATTGTGGTCATACAGTTTGACGCGCCCTTTATACCAACTTAACTCAAAACCCCATCATTTATACCTCATATTACATCAATCAACTTAAAATGCAAATGTTTCGGGATCAAAAACATGACCCTTTAACGTCTAACAACGACATTTTGGGGTTTTCCGGGTTTTCACTGCGCTAGAAAACTTTAAAAAAAGTAATTTTTGAGCCATCTTGTTTTAATGCAAAATGGCTTTTATTTTTGCAAACTAAAGAATAATGTCTATGTTTGTTTCCACAGGATTTAAGGAGGGGGGGTTTTTGGAAGCATTCGAAGCGATCAGTGCTGGGATCTTTTATCCTGTGATTCTCATCGGCCCGTGATCATCTTCTACGTTGCAGGTAGCGGGACGTACGATTCCCCCACACTAAGTTTCTTCCCCTAGCATCAGTGCTGGGATCTTTTATCCCCTTTCTT